>JAPMOR010021420.1:34624-154155 GCA_026543865.1 Argiope aurantia
TTTAAATCTATGAATGAGAAAAGTTCCATTCCAATTTCCTCTTAACAGAAGTTGTGTCACACAAATCATAGAGAAAAATTTGACGGCAACTCTTTTTATAATACTTTCTTTGAAGCAAATTACATATTCTTAGATTTTCTCATTATAAGCATTGAATATCCTGGTTTGTCACCAACGATCACCAGAAATTTTGATGTCGGTTGATTTCAATAATTTTCTCCATGAAAGAGTTCATGATTCCAGTAGAATCTCTGTTATTCTTGTTTCTGTTAGCCGAGATCTCTATTTATCAAGCCATGTGCTTTCAATAGTCTTAATTTTAAAAAAAGTCATTGTGGTTATACATGTATGTTCCACATCTCCTAAACAACTGGACGAATTCAATCAAATTTCACAAAATTTAAGACAATAAAAAGAATGTTGGCAACTCTTCAAAACAAAACCAAAAAAAATTTGATTAAATATTTAATTAATCTGAAAATATCATCCCCCCTTTTTTTTTCTGATGTCTTCTCAGAAAAACATTTCTAGACAAAAAAAAATAAATTTTACGTCATTTTAAAATTCGAAATTTTACTTTTTTCATGTTATCATTTTCATTTTTGCACAATTTTTTTGACTGTTATTAATTTTAAAAAATTGTAATGCTTTAAAGATTTAGAGATAAGAAAATATATAGATGCGCCTTTGTTAGGTAACTCAATGACTTATCGTACCACTATTTTTTTAAAAAAATAAATGACTTTTGAAAATAAAGCTTTTGTGAGCAATTTTCAGCAATAGCAGTGGTTTCAAATTATAATAATCAAGATTTTGCCTGTTTTCTATAATAACTTCACAGAAAATTATCTCAGAAAACATATTTTTATAATTAATTTTTTTAACTGTCATTTTATTTCTGTGCAATATTTTCAATCGATGTAATTTTTTTTTAAAATTAACGGAGATGATTCTAAAATAAGGAAATTTATAGGACTCTTTTGTTGAATTAGGAATAATTTTAAACCACTTCTCTAAATGATATAGTTGTCCATTTGTAATATGCATTAAGAATACATAGTTTTTGAAACAATTTATATTAATTAGAGGTAGATAATAATTAAAATGTATTTTCTATTATATTTATTAATTTTCAATCAATAATTGCTAAATTATCTTCTATTGGTCGTTTTTTTAAAGGGGAATTAATTTTTTTTCAAGTTCTGTTGGATTAGAAAAGAGTATCTATGACAAAGACATGTACAAACATGGTTATTTTTCGATATTGTTGTCATGAAGGTTCAAGCAATCAGGTTTCTAATCTTAATATTCTTTTGAAATTCCTTATCAATATGGAAGTTCAAATTTTTTTAAGGAAAGGATTTGGTGCAGGATTATCCAAATAATCACTCTCCAAAGTCACACTTTTGGTATACTAATTGACCATTTAATGAGATTCCAATATCCTCCGTTTCTTCGAAGGACTTCAGATAGTTTCTATCGCAACAGTCTTTCTCCCTAGCTATTCTTCATGACGAATACTGTTTAGAGTAATTAATAATTCGACCAGTTCAAAATAATAATGCGATTAATGAGGAACTTCAAAGGAGCGTTAAGACCCATCTCACATCACTAATGGAAATGTTTTTCAAAGAGAGGATAGGAAACTAATCCACTGATATAACAAATCCCAGAATTTTCATAACGATACATCAAAAAGTAACAAATGATTTTAAATTGACAATAAATTTATTTTATTCTCCAGCGTTGTCTTTTTTTTATGGATAATAAATTTTAAAAAAAACCCGTTTGGAACAAATAGATGTTAAATAAATTTATTAATGATTAATATTTATTAAAAGTGATTTAACAATTAATGGTTGACAATTATTAAAAACTTTTTATTGATTAACGATAAATATTATTCACATAATTTTATACATAAAAGTGCTAAATTTATAAAACATGATAAATATCATAAATTTTATGTGTAACCAGGAAGTTGAAATTGAAATAGAGTCAGTGTTATAAGGATTTTTGGTGATGCCTGTATCTATTTATACAGGATGTCACTAAAGTTCACTTACAGATTTTAAGAATAGAACAGACAATAGAAGAGTTTTTGTTGTAGAACATGAGGTGGAAAATGAAATGAAAGGAGGGTACTACAAAGGGTTTTTCGTCAATGAATAAGTAAATAAGAACAATTTCTTTATTATTTTGAATATTGTCCTAGCAGTTGCCTAATTGGGTTAATCTGGAATTCATCATTGTTCGGAGCACAAGATGAGGATTTCAAATAGATCAGCATGACCTGTTAATGTAATAAAAACACGCTAAATAAAAAGCTTTTAAGTTATTTCGAGTTAAATTTTGTTTTAACTTCTTTAAGCTTTATTTAAGATGCTTATTAGATTTTTCTTATCTATTTTTTTTTTACAGCACAATCCTTTAATAGCATTTCAAACGATAAGAAACAAAACAAATAAAAATTCATCCTCGGTAATACTGCTCCAAAAATATTGCACTCCAATCTATTTGGAACTTTTTAAGACAAACAGTGCACGCTATGTAAACACCACTGCAAAGCTAGTAAAGTCGAGGTAGTGTGTGTGTGTGGGGGGGGGGGTAAATCTCGATTTTCCAATCGTATCTCCCTTAGATAGTTTCTCACCTGAAAAACAATATTCCAAAGTGGATTTCAATTACTTGAGCTCGGAAAAGGCGAAAATTTCTTCCTCTTTTTCCCAGTGTTCGTTTATTTGCTTGCTCGCGTGCTTTGTGTGTTTTTTGGGGATAAAACAAAAACCAGCTTCAGTTGCATTTGGAAAATAAGTGCGAATAAACAATTTCCCGACCGCTCTTTTTGTAACAAAAGGAAAACAAATGCAGTTACTTACTCGCGTTTTTCCGCTAGATCATACTCTAATAGAGATTAATGCGGTTATTATTCCAGATTCTCCCGCAGCTCGACTATTTCTTCTGCTTCTTCCTAATGGCGACAGCCTCTCTTATTTTCCGATCCTTAGCTTTGGGATCCTTTATTTTCAGAAGCATATGAAGATTGGAAACAGAGATACCCTCAATATGAAAAAGCACAGGTGTTCTTTCAAGCTGCTCGTTTTGGATTTCCGCTTTTTCATTTCTTTCGCATTTCTACTTAGAGAGAGGGCTTTTCACAAATTGCTTCAGAAATGAAATAGAGCTTTCCTTTCAGTTTAAAAGCATTCAATTAGAAAAGACAAGAGAATTAATTTATGAGAAAAGGCAGAAGGGGGGGGGGAGAAAGAAAGTGAGGCGAATAATTTGCATATTTCTTCTTGCTCAAAACAAATCATAAATTTCTTTGATGAATGATGCTATGTGTCTTACTGGAGAGAGAAAATGAAACCATCCCCATTTGCAAATTCTGCATATTAAAATAAGCAATTGTTTTATTTTCATGAAACTCTTTTATCCAAAGATTTTTTTCTCTTTAGGTCTTAGTTCGATTCCTCTAACAACTAGTTTAATTTTATTTTGCCCAATATAATTTAAAAGATTATGAAATTTTTGTCATTTAACATTGAAAAAATAAATTTTGAAAATACCCCCTTTTTTTTTAAATATACAAGTATATCTACATTAGACAGCTTTTAAAGAATTTACAATACGCAATACTCGGAAAAAGTATGCAATATTTCAGGATGAATATGAAGATAAAAGCAATAAAAAGGAAATTATATATATATATATTTACTAAGCAAGAATATCAGAAAAATAAATTACTAATTAAATGAAATTGATTCATTTTTCAAATGATTGAATAGCAAGCTACAATTTAATGTGGCTGATTAGATGCATGTCAAATTGGATGAAAGGGTCACAGATTAACTATTTAAAAGAGTTTATGATCAATTAAGGACATAAAAACACACTGACAGCGATTAGGCATAGACAGTATCAGATATACTAGCAATTTCATGAGATCCATAGTTATTTTGTTTTTGCGGATTCAATGATCTGTATTGGATAACATTGGTACGGTTGAAATAGAAGTGTATCAATCTGGATGTGAGGGTCTATATTAACTGTTTAAAAGAGCTTATGATTAATTAAGGACATTAAAACACACCGACATCGATTTGATATAGACGGTATCAGGTGAGTCAACATTTCTCTTATGAAATCCAAGCCAGTTTGATTTTGCAAACTCAGTTATCTGAACTGAATAGCAAGTTACGTATTTGTATGGTTGAAGAGAAGTGAGTCAAACTGCATGAGAGGGTCACAGTTTAAAAGGAAGTTTATGGTCAACCAAAGACATCAAAACGAACCAACAGCGATTAGGCATAGGCATTCTCTGATTAGTCAGGAGTTCTTGTGAGATCTACTTCAATGCTCTGGGCCAATTTCTTATTTAAAAAGTGTATAATATAACGTAAATAAGTAAAATATTTTTATCAGATGTCTTTCATTTCCGTAATCTAATAACTTTATTAAGTCACTAGCCGCCTTTGGCGACCAGCCGGTTCGCCAGTATTACCGATCGCTACAATTTTAAATTAAATATTTTAAGTAACTGGTCTCTTAATAGATTCTAAAACAAAACATTTTTAATCTTCAAATTTTGATAGTCATACCAAACTTATACTGTTGTTTTGATCGTTTCGTTCAATTTACTATATATATTTTGCTAATTTGATGTCATTTCCGGTAAAACTTCAACTTTAATTTAAAGTTGAAATGATGAAATTGCAATTAATATAAAGATATTTTTTAATAAAACCAGGCGTTTTATTTTATTTATCATCTTTATTGTTATTTATTTATTATTATTATTATTGAATATGAGTATTGCAAACAGAATCGCTCGGTATTTGTCTTTTGTGAAATACCAAATATTTTTCATAATTTATGTAATATCTCAAAGAATAATTCAACAAAAATTTCTCAGATTCAACATAAAATTCAGTTTTTAGTTTTGCTTTCAAAAGGATTGAAATGAAATCAATAATAATATTTTGTTCCGGCCTATAAATGTATTTCAAAACTTATGAAGTCTAAATTTAATGCAGTAAGGTATCATATTCTGAGAAATATTATGGACACACCAAATTTTAAATAAATGAATGAATGTTTCTATTTTCCACGATCAACTAAGACTTATTTATGAAGTTTTGAATGTTAAACATTTAGAAAAACTCAACATTTTCATAATCTTAACCAATTAATCTTGAGAAACCTGCGATCTGATTGGCGTATTTTCTTTGAAACGAAGGGTGGAAAATATAAAATTATCATTTTTTTTATTGAATAGTGATATTTAAATTTTCATAAATCAGTCAGTTTAAGTGATTGATTTAATTGATTGGAAATTAACTCTTTTTATTGAAAATATTAGTGTTTCAAGAGCATTTTGTTATTCGTGATTTCCACAGCAGAAGCTTTATGTAAAATCAAAAATTCGTTATTTATTAGAGCATTTATTGAATCAAGTTACATAAAATATAATCCTTTTCCATTTAGACCATTTTAGCAGATCTGTGTCTTACTAAAGGTTTACAAATTAGCTGTGTGGCCCTGATTTGAATTTATATCCTGTTCATATTAAACAAAACTTGCCTTAAAATAAAACTGATTTATTGGATTAATAATATAGAGAGTGTAAAAATCATAAAATAATTTTTCTTGAATTTAATATTTAGAAAAAATAATATTTCATATTTGTTTCATTTCCTACAGACACCTGCCGAAAATTATATTTCTGCAGATTTCATTTCCAAAAAGATTTAATTTATTTTGAATTGGAGCTTTAATCAATGTGATGGCAACACTTTGAAAAAAGTTAATTTTTTACCATGATTGGGAAACGTGCTCGTGCAGCTTAAATTTTATTTTTATTTTGTAAGAAAAAAATTACTGAAAAATATAGTTAAAATATTTATTTAAAAATTCATTAAAAATAGAAATTTAATTTTAAGATATCATTTAAAAGATAAATTTTTGATCTTTAACTTCATGTAAAAATCTTTTTTGTACGGTAATATTTTCGGAAGTTATAGCAGAAACACGCCAAAATTTTGCTTAATTTTTAAATAAATAAAATTCTAATTAAAAATTTGAAAAAATAACCCCCAGGTGCACATTCCCGGCCTCCAAGGTATATACATGCCAAATTTGGTAGCTGTAGGTTGAATGGTCTGGCCTGTAGAACGCCAACACACATACACACACACACACACACACACATTGAGCTTTATTATAAGTATTGAGTTACATTTCTGGACTCTTTTTTTAAATAAAATAATAATTAGAAGATATCTTTTTTACAACTTCCTCCTCTTAGGCCTCTAACATTCTGAGAAGTATAATTTGTGTTTTATATATATATATATATATATATTGGTTATACTTCTAACTATTTCTGATTCTTTGCTTATTATATATTTTTAACGAATAATATCATAATTTATTATAAAATTACCTATCATATATTAACATTTCTATCGAAAAGTATGATTTTTTTTCATGAAAAGGTTAAAAGAAATCAGATATATTCTGTCTAAATTGCATATTTTTCGATTACATTATGTCATCAATTGCTCAATGCACAATGGCGCGATTAAGGTAATTGTAGGCACAAGTTCATCTGTATTCCCGCTCCCCCTGCTTCATAACATTTCACTTTAGAAAGTGACATAAATACAGTAATATTTCGTCTCCATGGTGAAAAATAAGACCGTCATCCGAGCCATCCATATACAGAAATCTTCCAGTCAATACATCTCTGTCAACGCAATGTTCAATTAGTTAATATTTAATGGTTCTTAATAATTACAGAATAATATAATGAATAATTACAGAAAAGTAACAAATGTTTTGTCTTCAGTTTGTAGGGTACATTCACATATTAATAATTAAATAATACATTTAATTTGTAGGCAACTGCTTGTATTATTCAATTATTAATGTTTTACATGCTGAAAATTCAACATATTTTTGTTTTCTAATGGGATACGTTTATTTTTACATCACCCATTTATAATTCGTATGCATAACTTTAAAAATTTAGGAACTTAGTAGCATATTTCCATTTTAAGAAAACTTTTTATTGATTTATCTGTTTAAAACTTTTTAAAAATTCTTTTCGAGATCGTAACTAATTATTTTTAAAAAAAACGTAACAAGAATCCAGGAGCAATTAATCAGCAACTTCCTGAAATCTGAGCCTTTATTAATAATAATAATAAAAAAACTGAATTTATTCACACGACAGGCGAGTAACAACAATCATCGCAAGGAAAAGAAGATTTAGTACTATTCTCGCTTTTTTTTTTTTTAATGTTTTGACGTTCTAAACAGAGCATGTGTGAGATTTTTAATAAATGAGATCTTTCAAAATGGGATTGCAATTTGTGGTCTGCTTTTGCTCTCCGGGAAAAGCGAGAATCTGGCTCTTAAGAGGAATAAGATTAAATGGGATTTCGCTTTCGGTATTTTAAAAAAAAAAGAAAGAAGAAGAAGCCGAGAGAAACAAACAAAACCAAAAAGATTCTTCTGCAAAATGCGGAGTATTGTCTTTGGAGCTTTGTGTGGAAAAGCAATTTGTGGGGAACACGATCTGAAAATGAAAGGCCTGAATCGGATTATAATTTAACATGCATGCCGCAAAAGAAATAATCAAATCATTTCGGAAAAGAGGCTTTTGCTTATATCCATTTCTTATTTATTTAACACCCTTTTGTTTCTTTGAAAACTTTTGTCTTGGAATGCGATAAGCCTGTTTTGCGTAAGCCCATGTTCGTCTAAGATATTTAGCTTAGCCCTAGGGCAAATATTATTGCAGTAAGGTAAATAAGAGAGAAAGATGTGTTTGGTAAGCGTTCTTCAGACTGATTTGTTTATAGGAGGGAATTAAGGGTAATCTTTCGTTGAAATGCTTTTGTGTTGGATTAGGCCCTTGGAAGGTGCTATCTGTTCTATTTGATGAATCTTGTCCAATTTCGCTTGTCAGAAGCTCTTGAATGCTTAGAAAGAGGTTTAAAATTCACATATTTTAAAAAGACTGGGAAAAGTACAATAATTTGGTGAGAAAAAGAAAACAATAGCAAATAATGTTTTTAATACTTTGATTTAATCTGGTGTTTCACTTCTTCACTCGATGGTTATCACTTTTTATTACTTCGCGTAGAAAGGTGAAGGAGACTTTATGATAAATAACAAAATTAAGGGCATTTTTAGACTGCTTCATAAAATATTATTTTTTACAATTTAAACAAAAAAAATCTAGGGAATTTCTTTCTTAAATGTTGTATATACTATTCATATCATAAAAAATACTATTTAGTTTTCTGTTAGACACATAAGTGCTCAATTTAAACTTCTGTGCGATATGACCGTACCGTGTGAGAAACGAAAAGTTAACTTTTACTGCAGAAAAAGGTTTTTTTTAAAAAAAAATTTCTCTTCGTATTTTTGAAAATAAATCGGAAAGCGAAGAATTAATTAATAATTTATGAATTAATTTTTATTGATAAAAGTTATTTAGTGTGCTTAGATTTTAATATTATTAAAATACTTTTTGCAACTCGGCTGTTTTTCAAACTACTTTGTTCACCTTCAATGTTTTTATGCAAAAGTACAATCAAATGATCCTTTTAAATGAATTCCTTTACAATTTTAACATAAAAGATCCGAACTATTCCTTTACAATCCCATTCCAAACAGATCTGTATTTTTATTATATTCATTAATTATCAATTATAATATCTTCAACATTTGATTAGCGGATTGGAATTAGAATGCAGATTGCCTTCCATAGTTGAAAAGTCTTTTAGCATGTTGACTACCAACAACGAGATAACTCGTGATTGTTAGATTTATTCAGAACAGGCTTGGCAGTCAGCCTGCTAAAGCAAATTGAATCTGATTAATATTGAAATTTTTTCAATATTTGTAAAGTTCCTGGACAGTATACCTCAAAAATACTTTGTTCTTATTAGCGATTTCTTCTGCAAAGAGTAATCGCTGAAATCGAGATAATTCTCATTTGTTTGTGTTTAGGAATAATGAACAATCAGAAATACGGTTAAAAAATTATGTATTGCAAGTTTTGTCTATGGAACTCGGCTTTAGATTAGGATTCACATTTTAAAAATTCTCATCATAGAACGAAGGTGTTATTTATTTTATCTTACATTTGCTTGAAATCATCATTTCGAATTTCATTTTGCATTCTTTCATATGGTAAACATATGCACAAAAATCATTTTTTTCCCCTTCGGATCCTGTAATTTGATGATGAGCATTCAACTTATTCATCCATAAATTCCAAAGCTCTGAACAGCTTATTTGCAAAACTTATTTATCAAAAGATATGAAATCATTGGAAAAGGAAATATGTAAAATAAAGATTGTAAATATATTATTTATTAAAAAGATAAGTCAGGAAAATCTGCATTTTGAGTTTAAAATGAAAAGTTGAAATTTAAAACTAAGTCTTTGGAAAACAATAGCTAGACCTGTTATGATTTACAATTTTAAAACACAACAGAGTGAATAAAATTGAATAATTGAGTTTAGAAAATTAATCAAATATTTGACTCTCAAAAGAAGAAGATAACAGATAAAAAATATTTTTGAATGCAATTTTTTAAGCATGCTTGCTTATGTATTATTAAAACATTTGTTGTTATTCTCCATTTTCAAACTTACTAATAGACATTATTAAATGAAGCCAAACATTATAAATATATGCCTATTTCCCATTTTCAATTTTTTTAAAACTGTTTTTTAAGAGCGAAATGAAATTTTATTAGGGAAAAAAGTCTTAAAATGAATATATATTTGAAAGAATGCTGAAATTTCTTTGCTATTCCAATAAAGAATAATTGTGATAATTATCCTATTTAAATGTTAATTTTAAACTGCCTACACTGCTTGTCAAACAAAAGTTTTTTTTTTTTTCAGATATCCCAGTTGTTTGGTTTTTGAAGATTGGTTTATAACATTTTATATCAAATCAAAAATTAACATAATTTTGATTTTATTACTGAGTTTTTCTTTAAAAAAAAAGAATTAATGTTAAAAAAATATGAAAGCAAAGGCTACTGGAAACCTTTTATAGTACTCACAAACAATACAATAAGTAATACACAGTACAACAAGTAAAATTGCATTTAATTACAAAATTTTTAATTAATATTTTAAAATTATTATTTATTTTTTTTTGGTTGTTGAATCTCATACTGAACATAGTTATTGAAAATCGATTTGATTTTGACAGAATTTTTGCATAAAATATCAGTTTATAATATTATTACAATTTTATATGTATACTTTAGTGTAACTCTACCAAAGCGTACAGTCGTATTTTGTACAACAAACCAATTTTTCTATAACTGCACACTATCACCTAACTATGTTTGAAGCATACTCTGTTTTATCTTACGGAAATCTTTTCCATTGCAGATGTAGATCTTGCATATTTTAGTGCGAAAAGAAAGAAGATGGAAAAAAAAAACCTCAAACCTTTCGTGAATCTTTGCATATCCATCCTTCTACATACATGCATATACACACACTAAAAATAATAATAATAAAATAATAATAAAAAAAAACCTCCGGCGAAACTTCCGACTTTTGGTATTTTTCTTTAGAAATTCTAGGAGAAGGGTATTTTCAGAGATAAAAAAAAAAAAAATGGAAAGAGAAAACGCGGTCCTCTATAAATGGGTTTGCGTTCGAAGGATTTATATTTCGAAAGAGGAGGGCCTCAAAAATGTAAAGCCCCATCTCTGCCCGAGACTGAAGTCTTAATAAGTTTGATGGTATTTTGAGACGGGCATCACCGCCGGCGGAGAAACTACCGTATGCGTCTCTGCCATTTCTGCTAGATTAGGTCGTATCTCAAACCCAGCCCTACGCACCCGCAATAAAGTATTCATAACCGTACCTGGGTTTGATTACAGTGAGCGCGTCACGTCTCACCTTCCTCGTTCCTCACGTAATAAATCTTCAGCTCCACCCCACAGCCCCCCCCCTAGCGTTGCGTGACGCCCCCTCCGTCCCCTCCTTTTCTCATTCTCTAATATAACACTTGTTACCATCTAAAGTTTCTGTCCGCACGTAATAGTTTCTTTCTCTCTCTCTCTCTTTTATTTTATTTTTATTTCATTTATTTTACTTTTTCTACTTTCTCTCCCAGTCATTTTTTTTGCTAGGTTATTTATTTATTTATTTTGCTTATTTATATGTTCTGTCCGTTTTTTTCGTGTTCTGATGTCGTTTGTAGAACTCGGGTAATTAAACCCAAACTTTATTTCTTAACCCCCCCCCCCTCCTCATTCTGGAGAAAATGGAAGTGGTTTTTATTTATCTTAATATTGAATACTTTCTTCAACTTCCACCAAAAAAAAAAGTTTTCCTTTCTGAAGAAATAGAATATATGGAGCCATTTATATGAAACAACCCTCTACTTTTTTAGAACTCTATAAAGCTACAGAATTTCGGTAAGATATTCATTTACAAATACAAATGATCAAGCCTTATATACAGATTCAATACAGATATATGCAGTTTTTACAAAGTCTACTTAGTATTTTACATTATTTAAGAAGCACGGTCCATTGTGGCTTTTAATACATAGCTATGAAGAAAAAAAATAACTACAAGAAATTTCCTGTTTCTTGTGCGTTTTTAAACATAGCTGTCTTTAAATGAATGCTATTATGCATACTTAAAATGAAGTAAATATAATTAATAGTGTACAATAATATGGTTGCTCATAGTTTCTTTCTCCTAGAAAAACTTTTTTGAATAACAGTAAAAATTCTTTAATATTAACTAGGATTTATCTAATTTCTCATAAAAAAATTACTTTCGGTTTCTGCTCTATAAAGATTATTTCAAATTATTTAATTATTTTTTTACTTGCTATAGTCTTTAGGTTGGGATTCTTTTTGAAAATTAAGGGATGCAAACAGAAAAATCTACAGATCAAATTTCTCACAAAATATTATTTTCAATTTTTGCTCTTTTAAGTTTGATTCAAACTAATTATTATTATTTTTTTTTACATGCTAATGTTTCTAGGTTAAGATTCTTTCTTTAAATTGAGTGATAGACACATCGTTCTAAAAACTCTACAAATAGTTGAACCAAGAGTACAAATTTTTCGAAGCAGTAACTTTTCGAATACCATGCACTATCAAAGAAATATTCTTGAAAGCATATATTATCAAAGTTTTCATTAGATTTTTAACTAAAAGTCAATCGAATTTTACCCTTTTTCCTGAATTTGTCACGTTGACGCGATGCATACTATACTTAACCCAGATGAAAATAAATTTACTTTCACATTCCACACTGTTGATAAGAATTTTTTTATATGCTAGATTATTTGTAATATTTTGCAAATCTATTCAATAAAAATTATGATTTTAGTAATTGAAAGAGTTTAAATTTATTTCTATTAACGCCTTTATGAAATGAACTTTTAGTGAAGAATTTCAAAAGTTTGAATAGAACTTCTTGAATTTCTCACATTTAGGCCTTTTTTTGTTGTGTTTTTAGGTTAAATTTTTTAATTTGAATTTAATGATACATTTTTTAGATTTCAACAAAATTGATAACTATAAATAATCTTTTTAAATTACATTGTGTCCCTCATAAAAAAACTCTTAATTTTTTGAAACGTGATGCTAAGGCACATTAATGAGGAAAAATTTCATTACCACAAAAAAAACCCATGTATTAATTATTCTCTTTTGTATTGATGTTGCTTGGCAAAAATTTAATTCTCATTATGTATTAATTAGTTTCTTTTTTTGTTGTTGCTTGGGAAAAATTGGATCAATCGGTCAAAACCATGCATTAATTAGTTTCTTTTTTTTTGTTGTTGTTTGGGAAACATTTCATTGATCAGTCAAATTCGTGTATTAAGTAGTTTCTTTTTTTGTTGTTGCTTGGGAAAAATTTGATTAGTCAGTCAAAACCATGTATTAAGTAGTTTCTTTTTTTTGTTGTTGCTTGGGAAAAATTTGATTAGTCAGTCAAAACCGTGTATTAATTCCTTTCTTCTTTTTCTTCTTTTTTTTTTCTTCTTTTTCTGAGAAAAAATGTATGGAATTTTGTATTATCAACAACATTGCATATACCTATAATAATTGAGAAGAAGTTACCGAGATCATATGATAATACCTATAAATTTCACTTACTATAAAATGTTATAATTTTTCATGTTATATTAGTTTCTACTGAATGTCTGTTCAGTGTAAATTTTGTAGATGTTAAGATTTTAGTAGTGTTTAATAAATAGTCGTTGTTACAAATGAGGGTCTTTGGCATTAGTACTAACTACAATGCCCATTTCCAGTGATCGTAACAAAACAGCTGCAGTTATACAACCTTCTGGTTTGGACATATGAACTAGATAGCTTCAGTGTCATAGCCACTCTTTTGAATGGTTTGATGGTGTTAAATGCTACGCATAGTTTTGCAACACAGTTTCTCTTTTGTTGATAGTTTTTGAGATAATAATTTTAGATGCAATTTTCAAAAGCATGTAGGAAAGTGAATTAAATTACTTATTGTGAATAAGTATCCTAGTTTTCAGAAAATCCATTAATCTGATTTAGAAAAACTCGAGTTCACTTTTTCATTACTTATTCACCACATTCTAAAGTGCAAGTTGTTCTTTTCAATTACTAAGCAAAAGTGGTTTACGAATAACACGATTCGAATAATTTAAAATGACTTAGAAGGGTTTTTAAAGAATATGAATCATCACATTCATTATACGCTCGCATTCACATGCATTTATTATACATATACTCACGTTTTTCCCTTTTCTTCTGGGTCATTTGGTTCTTGAAAAGAGCATGATTTATGAATCTGTTGCTGTCTCAACACTAAATGCTTAACATTACGATATATATCCATCTTTAACCTTTATTTTAAAAAATGGCACCAACAAATGGTATGAATGGGTGGGGTTGCGATACTTCAAGGGAATTCTCTTATTTTAATTAAATTTTGAAGTCTTTTTTAAGAAGTGTAAAAATAAACTGTAGTGCTCTTTTCTTGTGATTTTATTGGGTATTTCCACAATGTAGAGTGTTTTACATTTGTCATTGAAAGGAGAACGAAATGTGCATTTTGACAGATCATGGGTAAGCATTTCCCTTTGTCCAATTTAACACAAATTTTCACGCAGATGTTCAATTTAGGTGGAAATACCACATGCTAAATTTCATATATTTACCTCATTACTGTTTTGAGACATCATATGCTCGTACTCAAGAAAAGGAAAGGGACAATCTTTCTGTTGGCAGATTTTCCCTAATGTTGGACTACTGTTAAATTGTATAACAATTTTTGTGATAATTAATTTTTTTATCTGGTATATGTCTAAAATGTAAGTAAAGTAAGCAAATGAGCAACGAATAAGTAAACAAAATCCCAGTAATGCGAGTTAAAAAAAATTCTTGCGATTACCGTTTGCATCTTTGTTTCTGGGAATTTCGTTTAAGGTGAAAAGAAACAACAATAAATGACAAAAAATATTTCAGATATCAAATATTTGATAAAATATTTTGTCATCAAATGTATTTAAAAGAAGATAAATATTTTTTTTCTACCTTAATTTAATTTAAAAATACATCGATCAGATTGAAATACATCCCATTTCTTAAATGTTTTCAACCCGAATTTCCTTTCTTTTCCCTATGGAATATAAAATTTTTGCAAACACTTTTTATTAAGTACTTCAACGTGCTCTTGAGAATCACTATCAAAAACTTTTATAATCGTGGATTAATAGTTAATTTCTAAATCGTCAGATATAAACATATCCTCCAAATCGGAGAAATGCTTTAATTGCATCAAAAATTATGATAATTATTATAAAAATTATGAGTTTTTTTCCCTTTGGCATCATGTACTGCTAAAAAAAAATACAAAGATTAATTAACAGGCCCAAATCAATTATATTGAACAAATTATTTGTAAACACACTAACGTTTTAAGTAAAAAAAAAAAAAGTTCACACTTCATTAAAAGTAACTGAGATATGAAGGTTTGAATATCATTATTTTAGACTGTTAGAAAAAACTTTTAATCAACACTCACGGCATCTTTGAGGTGACCATTTCCTATACAAAAATAATCAGATCTAAAATTTCATACCTCTGTCTGTTTTGACGACGGACAAGAGGAGCTTTTTATTTTCTTTAAAATATTATGTTGTCCAGATATTTTATTAAATATGACAAATAATAGAAGAAACTGTACACAAATTTAAATTTCATAATATTTTAGAGACGTATTTTCTGGCTAAAAAATATAAAACTTAATTACTTTAAAAGCCTTTTTCAAATTTGAAGAATTCAGTAGAGATAATTGAGAGTAAATGTAATATAAATTCAACAACTCAACTTTTCTGTTTTGTTTTTACAACATGAACCAAATGTAAATACGAGTTTAATGTAGAATATTTTAAGGTTTTCTGTAAATTAATGTTCTATATAAAAAAGCTAAAGAGTAGAAAAAAAAATCACAACAATAATTCAATAAAGATAATTAATGTCAATAAAAATTCAACAATTGAATCTTTCTGCTTTATTTTATAGAATATATTCACTGAACTTATAAAAGAAGATATAATACGAAATATTTTGTATAAATTAATATTCTATATTTTAAATGCAGATAATCTGCATTGTACAAAAGTTAATATATTAAAGAATGCAAAATACTTTCCATAAATCAATATTCTGTATTTTAAATGAAAATAATTTGTATTTTGGGAAGATAATACAAAAAGAAAACAAAGTATTTTCGATGAATTAAAATTCTACATTTTAAATGTAGCTAATTTGTAATGTACAGAAGGTTATACAATAAACTTTTTAAATGTTTTATGCTAAAAAGATTTAGAAAATGTTTACAGAAGTTTTCAGAGTGTTTATATTGTTTCAGAATGAGCAAATATTCTACAATATGGAAGAAATCAGTCTATATTATTCATTTTTATTAAATATGAATTATATTTTTTTTCTGAAAAGTTCTATGCATTTGCTTGATTTCTATTCCTTATTTCTCAAGTATGTACAGCTACTAATTTTCTTTTTAAAATATCAGATTACGTATGAAAATATAATATGAATTAATTTAATTGAAAATAAAAACTATACAACAATTATTGCAAGTTCAATAAGTGAATAAGCAAACAAAGTTAAAAAAAATCCGCTTGTAGTTAATGAGAATAAGACTAATTAAAGAGATACAAATTAGAAAAGAAAAAATAACTTTGTAATATGATTATGATTTTTCATAATCGTGCATTATTTCATATATATATTCTTCTTCAAAAATATTTAGTATTTCTTAAGATATTCTGAGTAAATTACTTATTATCTACAAGTGTTAAATATAAATATATCAAAAAATTATTAAATTAGTCATTTTTATAAGGTTTAGATATATATTAATTAATTATTATTTGTTAAATGTCAAAAATAGCTTCAGCAATTTATGAAAGTAACGAAATTTTATATTTAATACTTGTAAACAACTTATGGTTCAGAATATTTAAAAAAATACTAAATATTTATTAAAAAGAAACTTTTAATTTTTTCTTCTGAGATATTTCCTCAAACAGAAAGCATTTAAACTTGGCAAAAAAGAAATTACATAATTTCTTAAGTAATTTGTATAATAAACTCTCCAAAATTTGAATACGAAAACGATCAGATTCACATACCCATTCCTTAGGGGTTAATTGGCACTATGCTTTTCTTTCCCCTCCTGAACTTCACCACACGAGTTATTAAAAATGAGAAGGGGAAAAAAAAATTACGGAGCCAAATTACTTTGATCCATCAAGTTACTCGAACATTGTGTAAATAGCTCTTTAACACGCCTATTGTAGCGTGCCTAATACCTCCTCCTCTGTTGTTACATAATCCAAATTGTCAGCTAGTAATTGGATTATGCGAATAAAGTTATTAAAAAGTCTTCGCAGCCATTTCTTAGACGTGTTCTTCACCACCTATTACAAAAAGATTTTTTTTCTTTTTTTTTTAATAAGCATTGTATGAGTTGCATTTGCCAGTGAAATTTTAGTAATATTCTCCTGTAGGTGGAGAAAAGGGGATGATAGGGTAGGGAGCAATGCACTCCTTTTTCGAAAATGACCTTAAATGAACTGTAAAGTCGAATGCTTTGGAACAAATGATCTATTTATCTTGCTGAGCTTACGCGCAAGTTTGATTCTTTATTTTTTAAATTTTTTTTTTTATTTAAATTCAAGTCTTCTGAACTAGTCGAAACAGCTCTTTAAATTGATCTTTAAGAGAAAAAGATACAATCGGTGTAAAAGAATGAAGGTAAGAGAAGGAGGGGGATTGAAATATTTTTTTAAAAAAATTAAGTTAAGTTTATATATATATATATATGGAAGTTATTAACAGGTTGAGCTATTAGAAAAAAAAATTAAAGGTGACAACGTTTATAGACTGACGCGTCTAGGTATTATATTAGTCTTAATGACTTTTTTTGAGTAATATTTTAATAATTTTGTAAATTTAGTCTGCAATGGTTGCATCAATTTATTTGAAATTATGCGTTCAGCTTACACATTCTTTTTTAATCCACCCTTTGTAATACAGATGTACGTTAAATTTAAAAAAAAATTTTTAAAGTGAATATAGCTACATGCAATAAGATTTGTCACATTCTGTAAAGACGGCATTTCAGATTCAAATTTCTAAAATTAAATAGATTCTTTTATTAATTTACAGCAATAAATATGATCAACACCAGACTATCAAAATTTTAATAATTTAGTCAAAACCGCATGAAGTATGATAATATCATTCAAATCACGATTTCTAGATTTCACATAATTTTATAGAGGATTGTTAACTAGTATGCAAGCTGAAACATTTCTGCTTCATTTGGAACAATAAATTTGATATTATCTGGTTTTTCATGTTTCTTAACCATTTAAAAAAATTAGCGGCTTGTAACACACGATTTTTATTCTTGAGATTTTTATGTGATCATACTTTACATAAACCTTTCCACAAAAAATGAACGAATACTACTTTTTCACTAACAATATATTTCTTTATCTATAGTTCCTTTCACAAACATAGAAAAAAATTATCTTAAAAAATTATTATAGAGTAAAAAATTATTATAGTGTAAAAATTATTATAGTGTAAAAATTATTATAGTTATTCTTATAGTGTACTGAATATTTGTTGATGATCTAGTTAGCAGTGTAGAGTTTACTTCCGAGACTAGCAGAGGTGTATTCATGCCTTTCTATAACCAATATGCTAATCTCTGTTATGGTGTAGAAAATTGTGAAATGAGAATTTTCAATTGAAGTCTAGTCTCATCATTTGACTTTTGTTAAAAATTTCTAGACCCATTAGAAAAATAATCCTCTTGGAATTCAAAAAAAGACTTTAATTTAACTAAACTAAATATTTTGCAAAATACAGAAACTGTATTCTAGAATTATTAAGGGTTTATTGTCAAAGATGAACGAAAAGAAAGAAAAAACAATGATATGCTCGATGTTGATTTTTTTTTCATATAATTTATTTACAAATCTTTCATAAATCCTTATAACTTTCTCTTCAATATTTCATATCATATTTAAGTAAAAAATTTCTTTAATGCTTTAAATAAAAGTTTGAAAGCAAATATACTAATAAGTAATTATTTTTCTTTGCTTCTTAACAATTACTATATTAACTAAATTCTTTATGTTCAATTTCTTTAAACATTTAATGATTAAAATATAGTTATTATTGTCTTTAAATATCCTTTATTTATTACGTAATTATTCTTTTTAAGCAGAGACAGGATCATTTGTATATAAACAGGAAATAAAAATTTGATTTTTTAAAGATATTATTTTATTAAATCAAAAAGAGAATTGATAGTTCATTATAAATATTTGCAATTATTCTGTTAGGAAAATCTTTAAAAATAAAAGATATAAAAGCTGGTATATATTCAATTCACCTGCTTTTGTTAAAATAAAACAATTAACGAAAAAAAAATACTTTGCTAATGATCAAGTGTGTTTTCTAGATTTATACATATTAAAATACTCATTAATTTTTGTATCCTCATATGACCTATTTTTGTGCTGTACTTACTTGTATAGACGTACATTTCATCTAGGGTTGAATGTGAATACATATACATAATTAGAAAATAAACAAAAGCAAAACATATTTTTAATAAATATAACAGAAGATGGACGAGTGTTTTGATAGAAAAAATTTAAAAAAATAACAAAACGAAATAAATAAAATTTCAAAGCAAAATAATAATATCGTCGATTGAATTTTATAACAATTGACAAATTAACATGGATTAAGACGCAACTCAATAAATCCACTTAAATCCTTTTTCAACTGTTGTTGATGAAAGAGATGAATTTATTATTAAATATATCAGAACAGGATCCATCATGGTTGTAAATGGCATTGATTTTTTAATGCTTTCGAATATACATATTTTTGGAGCTAAATTTTTAAACAATCCATCGAAAGAAATTTTTTTAATAATTTTTGAAATGCACGTACTTTTTGAAGTTAAATTTAAAAGAAATATCTGAAGGAACTTAATGAACAACTCACATTATTTGCGTTCCAACCAAGACTTTCTTTCTGACGGCAATCACGCCTTTACATAATTAATTATTGTTCTCTCCTAACGACAAAAAGATCTATCCAAAATCCATCAGTTACTTTTATGTTCATTATTATTTGTTTTTGAAAAAAAATTGCTTTTTCCAATTAAATTCGCTAAAATAATTATCCTCGGCAGCCAAATCACTTCAATTCATCACAAAAATGATTAAAGCTTGATCACATTAGGGTAAACAGAAAATGCGTCCAGAGGAACTGTAGGTTGAGGGAAAATTTCAATATCCCAGGACCATTCATTAAAGTCCCTCCCCCCTCCCTGTATAATGGTCACCAGATGTCACAGATCACAAATTAGGCGGGGAAAGTTGGCTGATTAATTTAAGGCTCCCCCTTACTCTGAGGTGCATTAAAAAGCGCTGAGTCCAGAACTTTGCGCCAAGCGAAACGCCGAGCTGAGCACAAACTTCGGAATCCGCTCACTTTAAACGACGGTAATTAGTGCAACGCTTTTAAGGATTCGGGCTCTTGGGGAGGGAGAGGAGGGGAGGGCGAATAAGGAAATTTTGTGACCCGCCAGCATTTCCGATCGCTGGAAAACGGAATTCAAGCGAGCTTAAAACATTCCTTTTCCAAAGAGCGATTCTAATCTGGCAAGGAAGAGGTTTAGTAACTGGAATCGGATTAGAGACGGAAATTTCGCAAACGTAATTAGCGAAACGAAACTGATAAAATCTTGGTGAATATATACCTAACTGTGTGGCATTGATTTGAAAGGAATTCCTCTTAAATTTTGAAGAACCTATCTTTGAACATCGTTCTTCCGAGAATCTAATATAGCTAACGAATAGCAGCGTCATTTCAACTTTGGTAAAGATTCAGATCTGTGGCTATGAGAGTACTTCATTAGCTTTGACGATTGAAGATTTGGTTTATATGATACTATCAAAATTTTAACTTCTGGAGTGGTATTGAAAATTTTCTTTAATTAAACATCTTTTTCACTTGAGTTGTTCTTCACAACTTCCTTAAAAAGATTCAAATCAAAATTTGTTTATTCATTCATCTCGGTATAAAAAAGATTGAATAATACTTTTTTTTTTCGACCAAGGACATGAAAAGCATAAAATTATTATCAGGGATGAAAAATTGTATTTGTGTCTAAATTATAAAACGATGTATTAGGAAGAATGAATCTGATGTAAATATTTATATTTTAGCTATGTGAAATACTGTATTTGTATTAATTTTTGCCACGCTTTTAGAAAATGAAAAGTGTTTTGTAAATATTATGAATCCTAATATGGTTTATTGGATTTTTTCGCCTTCCTTTTTACATCATAGCAAACCCAAGATTTTCTGTTTGTAGCGCAAATAAATTATTGATTAATCTTCATTTAAATTTCAGAATTAACTTTTTTCATTTTAAGATTATTGTTTAATAGAAGGAAAACGAAAAATATTTCAAATATTATGGGGAAATAAATAAATACCTGAAACTTTTAATGATGCATAATGATTAGAAGAGCAGTTTAGCATTTTTTCATTCTATAAAATGCTAAAAAAAATTAATTGCTATCATATCTTTATTAAAAAAATTAATATTTTCTAAGTTCTCAAAAAATTTAACCAGTAGCAAAGCTAATTTCTAATAATAAATTCTTTATTACACATTATCTTCTAATTTCATTTCACTTTTTTAAACCTATCCGAAATTCGAGCAAAAGCTCTCTCTACCTGTTTGATAAATATATACGAGAGCTCTTAATGAGAGATGCAAATTATTACATATTCTATTCATAATTTTAAAAACATTAAATAGAAGAGAGGGGGGGGGGGAATGACCATAGAAAAAAATTAGATTAGTTGATACTAGAAAGCATGTGGTATTGAGAATGATAATTTGAATGCATTTGTTAAGCTTTCACACTTGATGAATAACATGGTAGATTTTCAGTTACAACAATAAAGTAAATGAAATCATATTTTATACGTCAAGGAAGACACGGGGAAAAAGATTCCACAAAATATGTATCATAAGTTGCCAATGCACTATCAACTTCTGATTCATGTTTATTATCAATAATGCAATATAAATGGACAGAAGAAAGGTCATTGCTTTGATATTGTTGCAAGTGACACAGAGGATTATAATATAATTTATAAAAAATTATTTTATTTGAGTTTCATACAGTGAATCATTCATTTCTTTACATGCATTTTCAATCACTTGAATTCTCTGTGCATTCATTGATATCCCTTTTTGGTACCGACATGACTTCTATAAGGTGACTTTGATCCCACATTTTGTGTGTGTGTGAAATTCATTTTTCCATGAATTCTACAGCTTATAAATCAAATTTATTTTCCTTCAATTCGTTAGTTTTAGCTGTTGATGCCTTCAGAAAGAAAACTTATTTAATACTTTGTAATTTAGATATGATTCATTCTGTTTCTCTCTCATTCCAAGAATAAACAATTAATTAAATACATAATCTCATATTTATTTACAGATAATTTTATTTCATTAAAAAAAACACTTTTCTTTTAGTTTTTATACTATTTAAAAATATTTTCTATCAAATCAACTAACAATTCTTCTGCGAAAGATGGAAACGGATTCAATAAATGATATAGAAATATAACTCTATTGCAAACTTTTAAAAAAAATAGTTTAAAGAGACAAAAAAATGTTTTATTTAATCGAGAAGGTTAAAATATTTGAAAGAATACAGTTAAAGGACAAGACAACAAAAATTTCTGTCTTTTCTATCGATTGAAAAGAAATTTCTTTTTGCATATCGATATCGATAGAGCTTTCCACTTCACTGAAAGCAAACTTTTGTTTTCACTCAACGGTCGTTAATGCTATCTGATTGCATCTGGTATTGGTTTTCAGATCGAAAGTTTTCTGAAATTAAAATGTTTTACCAATGTCTCTCGACGTATAGTTAAAGGCAAAATACTAGCTTTAAGCTATATATCTGCAGTGGCTGTGCGTGAGCCAAAACTGAAAATAAAAAATGCTTGAACAACAAAGTTGATAAAAAAATTTCCGTTTTTGATCAATAGTTCTCGATAGCATTGAGTCACACAATTTTTCTTTTTTATTATTTTCTATCTCTTTTGCGTTATTTATGTTGCTTTCGATTTATCAGAAAAGAGGAAAGTCGAAAATCCAATACATAGTTTTTTTTGCGTTTTTTTTCTTCTCTATTCGCAATACATTCCTTTTTTTTCCTTGCTTTCCTTTTCATTTCCAATCCATCTGAAACTGTAAAAATGAAAGCGACTTTTCGATTAGAACTACTAGAAAGTGCAACGCTAGAGAGAGATAGGAAAAAAAAATCTTCTAAGCTTTGATCTGTATTGAAGGAAATCGAGAAAAATAATAATAAAAAATAAAAATGTAGGAAAAATAATAATAATAAAAAAGAATAGAAAAAGAATAAGAGAGCGTGTTCGAAAAAAAAATATATATCAAAAGAAAAAAAAAATGAGAGAGAGAGAGAGAGAAAAGTCGAAGCGATTTCTGTCGTAGCTTCTATCAACAAAGAAAAAGCAATTTCGTTCAGCAACTCGTGCTCACTTCCTTAATTACCTGAATATTACAGAAAAATCGCGCTGCCTAGAAAAGTTTTGTAGATTTTTTTTTCTGCTCTTTTCCTTTTTATGGTTTATCCATCCCGGGCTAAAAATCTGTACTGGCCGGATCGATGGACGCCATTATAGGCAAGCAATCCATGTTTGGAGCAAGAATCGCTTTCCCATTATTCGGGTGGCCGGCCAAATGGCCACTTGCAGTTCGTTTCGGACTTCAGAGAGGAGATTGTCGCGATAGCGGGCATTCCAACGATCCTCTTCCACTAGGCGGTGAAACGGAGCAGTTTTATTTCGACTGACCCATGCACAATTCAATATTTCTCTTTTTCCTGGGAATACTTTTTTTATGCAACACTCAAAGCAATTCTTTTTCGCTCAGCTTCAATGTAAAGTTATGGATATATGATTGAATGTAGTCTTCTAGAAAAGAATACAATAAGGAATTTTGAAATCGATGTTAGATGTTTAGTTTCCGCTGTCTCTATCTCCGACAAAAACTTTAGTTTGTAAAAATTTTTATTTCCGAGTAAAGGGATGTGTTAGATTTAATTTAAAGAAATAAATAAGGGTTATCTAATTACTTTTTACAATTAAAATAAGTAAGAATATCTAATTAATTACTTAGACATCCAATGTGCCTTTACAAAAT
This sequence comes from Argiope aurantia, assembly GCA_026543865.1. Lineage (NCBI taxonomy): Eukaryota > Metazoa > Arthropoda > Arachnida > Araneae > Araneidae > Argiope > Argiope aurantia. Next base: position 58,511 of record JAPMOR010021420.1, read on the forward strand.
GAAACACGATAGTTTAAGATTTATAAAAATTGTCTGGTAAATGTTTTTAAATATAGATGAATTTTTGAAATTTCACCCATGCATTCTTTTAAGTTAAAAAAAATTACTAATTTTAATTAAGTTATGCTAAGGTTTTAAGATGAACTTGTTTAATGTGATGTAATCGGATTGTAGAGAATAAAAAACTGGAGCGTTTGTAAAATAAATTCTTTAACATTTTGATTTTTTTACAAGATTATTTTTCAGACACTTAAGATTATCTGTATATATCGAATGATAGTAAAAATATATTCGCTTTTGACAAAAGTAAGCAGATTGCAATTACTGCTTCATTCACAAAATAGAGTGAATAAATAATATATAATTTTTATAATATAATTCATGAAGTAACTGAATAAATTTTATTTTTCATTAAAAAAAAGTGAAAATAAAGAAGAGATGTTTTATTTAAAGAAATTTTATTAACTTCAGAGTTGAAAATAATTAATCAAAAATCTGCATAAAATATAGTTGAGTAATGTTATTATGATAACATTAGCTACGAAAATGCTATGTATTTAATATATATATATATATATATATATATATATATATACTTAAAAATTATAAATATATTTCCAGATGAAAGAAATTCTCCAAATTTATGTAACAGAAGGAAGTAAAAATATTTTTTATAACTTTCCTAAATAGTAATTGTGAATATTTAATACTAATTAAATTAATAGAATTTAACTACAAAAGCTGAGATGGAATTTCATTTAATGGGAAAACCTTTTGAACAAAAAGTGCAGAACATTGCTTAAAATTTTTAATGATTTATTTTCAATTATATTGATTTTTAAGTATAACAGCATAAACGAAAAACAAACAGAGAAGCAAAAAACGTAAACATAAAATCGTACAATAATTTTGAAGTATAGTACAAGATCTTCAACAAATAATGCAGGCCTTATAAATTACAGATACCCTATTTTGAATAAAACTGCATTGCATTTCTAGTAATAATGCCTAAAATTGCAATTTGATCATTTTTTTTCACATATTCAACACTTCCAAATTCTGACAGATTATAAATAACTAAAGAAAGGATAAAAGAGGAAGGACAAATCATGCAAGTTGTTTGAAAGTTACTCTATTTAAGTATAAATGAAAATGAAAATTAGATGATAGATAAGCATTTTTGCATAAATATATATTAAAAATAAAAGAACAACTCAGAGATTTAAGCCTTATTTTTCTGCTCCATGATTCATTTTAAAATCAAACAGCAAAGTATTACATTAAAGTTAGTCTATTTTGAAAACATTTTGGTCAATATTCCCTTCTTTCATTTTCAAAAAGAGTTAAACAAATCTATATACAACTTAATATTGGAATACCTTGTTATGAATATGAAAACCGTAACCTTTCAAAACTCACAAAAATAATCAAATAAATTAAATAATTGCTCAGAAAAACAATTTAAAGATTTCAAAAAAAATCGAAGGACATTCGAATTATTTTGCCAAACGCTTTAGGTTGGATTCTTCCTTTATATTATTTTTTCATACTTTAATTCTGATTATATATAAGCACTTTTTACAGAGAAAAAAATTACAGAAAAAATTATTTTCAAATAATGTAAAAAGGATTTTGTGAAGTTACATGCCCCGGAGTTATTATGCAATACTGTGAAAATTTAAAAGAAAAAGAATCCTTTGTGAGCATTTTGTTAAGCTAAGAAATAATTTTTTTAATTAAATTTAGTAGTTTCAGGTTCATTGATTTTCATTACAGAGTGGTTTGAACAGTTTTTCTACTATGCATTTTGCATTATGAAATTTATAAGTAATATTTCTACTATGTTTTTCTACTATGCATTTTGCATTATGAAATTTATAAGTAATATTTCAGCCTATAAATAATATCACGTTAAAATATCTAGTAGAGAAATCATTGAAATATTTTTTTTTCATATATCTCGTTTTTAAAAATGGATTAAAAAGTATAAAATAATTTCTGCTAGCCCCATACAGATTTGTGATTTTGAATTAAAAAATAATCACAATTACAAATTTCCTGGACATTCTTTATGGGGATAGAAGAAATTATATGATAATCTTTAGTTCGTTTAAGAAACTGGTATGTTTTCTTTTATTTAAATAATTAATTTCCACTTTTTAATCTTGTATGGGTTGAATTTTGCTATCGATTTTAAACTTTTTGATGAGATACACCCTATAACAAAATAAGTACCGAAAGTAGATTAAAAAACGTTGTCACTTCATTATCATTCAATTCTGAGTTATTTTAATGTTTCAAGTCTTTAACTCATCAGGAAGCTAGTTTAAGATCGATTACAAAATTTGTAATCAATCTTACAAATTTTTTAATCGATCGAAAACGAACAGAAAGACAAGTAAGCGCATCAATACAAAAGTATTAAAAACTGAAATACAATTTTAATGAAATTTGCCTTTAATTGCTTTCAATTTATTTTTATTTAAACATTTTCTTACAAATATTTTATGCAGAAATTCAGTCCGTATCAATTAGAATAGTCATATGTAAAATAATTTTTATTTCTCCCAAAAGAATGTGACTTTTCTTTTAAACTTTAAACCTGAGGAAACCAGTGAAACCTGAATCCGAATGCGAAAAGAATAATGAATAGTTTTTTTTTTTTAAGTTTAGCACTTTATGTCAAAAAATGAAATAGAGCTGCACTTTAAATAGAAAAAAATAATAATAATATTCTCTCTACGCTTTTGAGTTAATCCCTTTCCACTAGCAATATTGCTAAAAATGCTTCGTGATATGGATCAAAATGATTCTTAAATTTTATAATCTCCCTTCTTCAGTTCCTCAACCCGCAATTCAAAATGGATAATTCCGCAATAATTCTATTATCCGTTTTTTATTGCATTTTCAACACGCCACTCATGTGAAGTGTGAAATGTCGAGATAATCCGAAGATGCGCTTATTGAATACTCGAATTTCAGTTTCCCCAAAATGCTGCTCCTTTATTTATTTTTAAAATTCCCGAATTCCACCTAATTTCATAAGCCGATGTTATGGACTGAGATGCGCTAGATTCCAGCTTTTGACACAGACCTAAAACCTGCCTATATATGAACGTTATGAACTAGCATATTTTTTTTTAAAAAAAGGACACAGATATACAAGTTTAGTTTTTAAATAGTCCCGATATATGAATGTTATCAAATGGGATGATATGGACTAAGATATATTAGTTTCTAGCTTTTCAAACTAACTTAATACCTAACAGCTCTAATATCTTGAACCGAAAACATATTCAATTACGGACTAAGATATATTAGATTTTAACTTTTGAAACAGATTCGAAACCTGCATGAACATGAATATTATCAACCGAAAGGATTTTTAAATACTTACTGAGATGCAATAAATGTCTAACTTTTGAAACAAACTCAAAATCTTGTTATATATTAATGTTATCAATCGGAATTATTTTTGATTGTGGACCGAGATGTACTAGCTTTTGGTTTTGAATACAAATTCAAAACATTCCTATACACGAACGTTCCCAACTGGTACAATTTTCAGATTTATTTTAATTCCACAGAATATAGCACTTTTTTTTTCACTCACAATCCTATTTTAGTTCTAAAAAAAGAGAAAAAATGAAAACCACGAGTTTTAAATATACATAACCATTAAAAGTTAAACAAGAAACATCAAATATCTATTTACACATTACTATACATGTTACAAATATGACTGACCTGCTAATAATAATACAAAACCATGAATTAAAAAAAAAATTTACATTCTTATAGCATTGCTTGCAGCAAATTTCTTATTTCAGTCCTTCTCTTTCTCTCTTTTTAGCGCATTTTCATTTTTAATTATTCTTTTTTTTCGAATTTTTATCATCGATATTTTATTAACGATATATCACTGTCACGAAAAAAAGTAAATGCATTAAATCAATATAAATTGTTTTATTTAGATTTATTGTGTTACTTCATGTTCTGTGGTTTTGATTTATAATATGATTGATCGTCATATTAAAAATATTGCCGGCAGATTCTGTGAAATAAAGTTTAAAAAAATGATTTTGAGCATGTATATGTGCAAAATTTTGAAAGAATCTTCCTAAAACATTAGTTTTCAGAATTATAATTGACTGAAGAGGTTCATGCTATCAAATTATTATTAGAATTCCATTTAAGGCTGAAATTCCTGGTTGAAGCATGCCAGAAGTAAAATTATATTTATTTTAAAACGAATGTTTGTATAACATAAATTTTATGTATAAGCAAATTTATGAAAGATATCAAAACAATCATCACAATTTGGTTAATTACAACGACGTTTTCTATTATTTAACTTTACATAAAAAAGTGATCTATACTGATCCTTAATCCCGTGCGAAAAATGTTTTAAAAAAATATAACTTCACAAGCATTATAGTTATTACTAATATTATAAGCTTTCATTTTTTGACAAAAAAAATAAAATTTAAATTTAGAATTAGAATTTCTTTCTTTTGTGCATAATTGATATAAATGGAAATTATTCTAGATAATATTTAAGGAATGAATTAATAAGTATATAGTACATTATTACTTTTTAAAGTGTAGATTTAGTTGCTGGGCTCTTTTACTATTTCACTTAGAAAGAGACAAAATATTCCGATTTTCTGTTAGTTCTGTATACTATGAGCTCTTTAGACTTAACTATTGAACTTTTGCCAACTTTTATTTCATTTAAAAACATATGAGGTTTAGATATATCATAAATGACTATCTACTCCCTCCTTTCCTTTATTTCCGAAAAATATATCAAAATTAAATTTTAATACATATTGAACAACTGCACTGATTCAGCCAATTTTATTCACCTACTAATTTTACTATTTTGCATGCACAATTAATTAATCAGAGTGTTCTAAGTTTATTGTGAAAACATAATTTAAAATAAAACTTATATTTCTTCTGAAAGGACGCAATTCATCATGGTTAACATCACTAAATTAATATTATTCATAAAATGAGCGAACACATACCTGGTCGGTTTATACAGTTAGCGTTATATTATTTACTTCACTAACAGAAGTTAAACTTTGATATTTGTTTAGTCGTGAACTTCTAATTATTCAAATACAGTACGTCTTCTAAATGGGTGTAGAGCAATCGACACATACGTACTGTCATGAAGAAACATTGGACTACTAAATATCTACAATTTAAAATTTCAAAGCTCATTTTCTACTTTCGGTCTTTTTTTCTTCTTTCTTTTATTAGCATAAGTAGTAGTTAATCTTGGCAGAATATCAATAATATTTATTGTTCAAAATTCACGTCATTTTACTAGGAATGGCATAATCAATATTCCACGTCACTTTTGAGCGACGTTATCGTATTTTGAGAGTTCTTCAGTCTCACTTCCAGCAACATAATTATTGCAACGCGCTTCCAGCCAATAACCTTAAATAATGCAAAAGCGGGTGTACGCTTTCAAGTTTCACGTATAAAGGTAGTCTCTTCGAAATCTCTCCTCCATTATCTGGCACAAAGCTCAGAAAATCAGTATTTAACTACTCCAGACAACGGCGGTCGCTCCCCACACCCTTCTCCAGCACCCCGTTCCCTCACTAATTAAAGCCCTCCCTCAGAAAGCTAGTTAATTAAGGCGCTCATAATTACTCACACCCCCGGTACACTGGAGAATGTAACACGGGATTATTATAAAGAATGCGCCTGGGGGCAGGGTAGGAGGCGAGAAGTCATTCTGAAATCTGAGCTTTTGGGGTGGGATGAATAACTAAGAAGGGGTTGGGGTGGAAATGCACGCGGAGAATTTTCACAAACGAAGAAAAGCCTCTCTTAAATTGCCAGTTTATGGAGATTAGCTGTAGATTTTGCTCTGGGAAAAGAGAAAAAATAATTACTTGCGAGCGTCGGCTTATCGGGGCTACTGTAGAGTTCTGTTTTCCTAAATTGAGCGAGACTCTTTAAGAGCCCGAGTTTTGAAATTTGGATGACGGAATTTCGTTTTCTATCTTTTCCGAGAGATAGATAGAGGGATTGAGAGAGAAAGGCTTTTCTTTTTCTTTTCGTATTTTCGCTAATCGGGTTGGAATTCTTGAATGTATCGGCTGACTCGAGATATAAGATAAAAGTATTTGCTCTGAAGCCTTTACAGAAACTAAAATCGAAAGTCAACTTCCATTAAAGAACCCTCTGGAAGAGAGTGTCAGATTGGGAAGTAGTTTTAGTCTTTCTTAATCAAAACGACGATTGTCAGTTTTAAATTGGAGGATTAGTCTCTTGTCTATTTAAAACTTTCCGATATGTTAAATTTTCGAAGTATCTTTAAAGTAATTTGGCTTGTCTTTATCCAATACACAGAACAAAGTACTCGAATCAGCGTAGATTTTCTGTCTCAATCAAGATTTTACTGGAAAATTGATTTAAATATTTGAAAAGTTTCCTAGTATATATCTGAAATAGAAATTCGCCACTTATATGTGAAATCGTTATATGCTAAAACAGTATATATATAACCTGAAATTTAATTTTGAATTGTATAATTTACTCTCTTGTTTCTAATCCAGTTTAAGATGGCATCGATTATTTTTCTGTTAATTTTCAAAATTAGCATAGATGAATTAATGGTTAAATGTTCAGATAACAACAAATAATTCATTTCATTTGTCTGATTATATAATTAATTGAATATTGAAAAAATAATAATTTATCTTCTGGAATTTTATGTATTTGAAAAGGTATACGATATTTTTATAGATATATTTTTTTGAACAAATATTTACAGTATGGCTTAATTTAGCAATATGAAAACTCTAGATAATATATTACAAAATATTATTAATGTTACATTTATTTACAGATTAAAATAGTTCGTAAAAGGTAGATAAAATCGTTATTTCTGATTTAAATAAAAAGAGTACTTTGGATAAAATTAATGATGATAAAATCAAAATTAAATTATGATAAAATCTTCAGTATTTTATAAAATACTTTATTAAGGATAATTCTATTATGGACGATCATGTCTGTAAAAATTTCATTATTCAAAAGAAGCATGAGAGTAAAAGTAAAAAAATATATTATTTCCATTTTACATTATCGTAAAACATAATTTTAGAAGTTAAAAATTTTACAAACATTAAAACAGGACGATTTCCTAATATAGTAATCATCTTAAGCTTCCCGTATCTGTTTACATAAAAACGAGTGATTCAAATTTTAGAAATCTATTGTTATAATGGAAAGATTCATCGACAATATTTCCTTTCAAAAATAGTTTAACGAGCCTCGATAAATCGTATCAAATTAAAAAGTTTTTTTATATATATAATTTATTTTCTAAGTAACTTTTTATCGGAAGGAATATATTTTTTTAATCTTTCTGCCCCCTCCCTTCCTTTTTTCATTTTTTGAGTTTTACATGTTTATTTTTGAAAGCTGTGACATTGTGATACATTTTTTTTTAATTTTTTGTTTCTATCTGAAATCATTATAGAATCTTCTATCGTGTGAAATCAATTTAACAGTGGACCTAATTTTATGCGATATAGATTATCCCAAATTCAACTGCTTAATCCCTTTAATTAAGAAGTTGACTCCAAAATATGATCCTTGTCGAAGTTTACTGAGTTATAACCACCTGCAACCAAATAAGATCTGGTTTATTATAAAACTATCTTTGCTTGACTTTTGAAATAATAACAATTCTAGTAAGTACAATTCCAGTTATGTAGTAAATTAACGACTCATAGTAACATAATTTTACAATAATAAATAAGCAAAAATAAAGTATATTGTAAAGATAATTAAAATTGAAGGCATCAGCGATTAAATCATGCGATATTTGTTTTCCTCAAAAAATAAAAGGAAAGAGAAATGATTTCCTATAAAATATTTTTGTGTTGTCAATAAAATATAAACAATAAAACAAAATTGAAAATTCTGGAATCAAATTATCAAATCTGAAAAAATGCTATATGTCTGAAACAATACTATAACTATAATATAGTGAATTTCTGTAGGGTTATTAAATATCTCATTAAATTTACTAATAATAGTTTACTTTATGCACTTTTCCTTTAATACTTTCAAGCAACTTATATGATGAAATGTACTATATGCCTTCTTTCTCTTAATTAAAAATGGTAATAATAAACTGTATACTGAAAGATTATATTAATGAAAATGTTAAAAAAAAAGGGATTCGTTCAGTCTGTACTTAGATATGAGACATTTTAGAGGTAGATTAACGTAGATTAATGCATTTTAGGCATCAATTTATATTAATGTCTAAAATGTCTCTGATTTTTTTTAATTATGACCACTGAGTTATGTACAATCATAATTTAAAAAAATTGAAAGTGAATCTGTGTTTAAGTAAATGAATATGAGGGAACGATAAAATATATGATAACAATGAATCTATATCTTCTCTATTGTTTGATAGATATTATTTGGAAATAAATTCATCTTAGGATTAAATAGCTGGTTATTAATGAGTTTATTATCTACCTCTTATAATAAAATTTAGTTTAAAAGAACAGATAGTAACAGATGTTTTGTTTATAAATAAAGCCTTTGAAATTTGAGCCTTGAATATTTTTAAAACTTGGTAAAAATAATAAATTTTAAGGAAAATATTGAAAAAGTTTTTAAACTTAACTAATTTACCCTTTTTTGACTAAAGCAATGAATATAAGAAAATCCACCGAAAATCCAGAAGTTGATGAAAATCCACCGATATGTTCCACCGATTCTTCAATTACACGGCAAACTTTCAACATACAATGTTTAGCTTCCTTGTGCTAATTTGAATACGAATTCAAAAATGCTCACCAATTAAACTTCCAAAACTCGCTTTCCCGATCCGCCATGTTTGGGGACTATTTCAAAATATGACACTTCAATTACATCTTTTACCAAGTTATTCTAATGCACGAAAACTTTGATATTTCTCTGAGAACAAAAGAGAGTAGGGGAACAAAAAATGAAAATTAAGCAAAGATGCCTTGCAGAAAAGAGGATATGCATTATCAATTCACCCAAACTTAAGAATTTTCCCGAACTTCGAGGGGAGAGATTAGGATATCCCCACCTGAGAATTGCCTCCCTCTTCTTTTCTTCATGGCAAAACACTTTTTTTTCTCTGTCGCTCTCTTAGCTTGCCACCGCTGTTTCGAGTAAACTAATTAGTGGTTGAAGCTTATGGTGTTCAGCGATCTCTATGCAGCCAGGAACTCCTATTAGGAAGTCGAAGATCTTCCCCCTACATCGGGTATTCCACAGAGACCTACTGGAGAAGAGCAGGATTCACTAATTACTAGAGAGGAGCTTGCTTTTCCCTTGCCATTAAATGAATTAGGACGTCAGAAAACAAGAACTTGAAACTTCTCTTGCCTTACCCTGGATGCTCCAGAGACTTGGAGGTGGGATGCGGCAGCGGCATACAAATTCCTCGCGGGCACATCAGCCCTGGGCTCAGGCTGATGGGACTTTAATCCTTTGGCATCTTCCACCCAGAAGCTGATGAATGGAGTTTTAATTAGCTGTGATCGATGGAAGCGGTTGCTAAAGGCTCTGGTGGGATTCATAAACTAAATTTGGGAACAAAATCGATGAGCAATTTTTGGAACTGACTACTCTTTTTAAAAGAAGGGGTTGGTTTCGAGATGGATTCCTTATCCGCAGGCAGATCTCGTTTGATTATATTATGACTATTTAAGTGCCTTTTGTAGATTTTTGAGGGGGGGGGGTATTGCCCTAATCCTCTGTCATCGATTTTATAATGGGTATTGTTCATTCAAGCCTTGCTCTTTATTCCAGATTCTAATTATGGTAATTCGATAGTAATTTCATGCATTACAAAATAATTGAAATGGGCGAATATACTGCATCCAAGTATTAAGTCGTAATATTAAATAATTTGTTTCTACTAGTCATGTTATTCGAAATGTCCATGTTATTACGACAAAAAAAAATGAATTTCACATTGCTTATTCGCTTAAAATGTTTATTGTATGAGTTATTATTGTATAATTAAATTCATTGAGATTCCTTTATGTACTTTGGCATGCTGACGAAATAAATTGCAGTAAGATGATAAAATAGTTAATTACATTTATGTCTATTTTGACATGCAATTCTTAAAAAGTATTTTTTTTTTCTCATTAGTATTATAAGGTAGCGTGTTCTAATATGTGATGATATTTATTTAAATTTTTACCCTTTTTTATATTATTGAAATCATTTTGTTAGATCTTATACAACCGAAACATTCAATCACTTGTTTAGCTGAAAAGAATTCGCTAAATCAAAATTTTGAAATATTCTACCGAAACCAATTCGAAAGTCATTATTAGGGAAATGAAATTAAAGGGAATGATTAACAACTTTTAACTATGATTAGTATATTTTTATTACCTAATTAGAAGTTTATAAACTGTTATCGAAATATACAAAGCCATTAGAGCCATTTTAGCCAATACACAAAGCTATTTATAATTTCATAATGGATCTTTTTAATATTTCTTTGAATTCGAAGTGTTTAAACATAAAGCTGGTATTTACTAATTAAAAAATATATATATTTCGCTTCTGGAGCATCTTAAAAAAATTTCTAACATAATTTTATTTTTTATAGAAATTATATAGATGAATTGTTATTTTATCGAATATCAGTATTAACTCTAGTGATATTTACATAAACATGTTTCATTATGTCGAAATTCTCAGTGCAAATGCTGGGTATAATCTCATTTCAAATTCAGGATGGCATTTTTCTGAACATTTCATTACATTTACTCCCGAACTTCATACAGGGCATCATGTTTGCATACTAACTAAATGGAAATGCGTTTCGTGACCTTCTAACAAACTAAACAGAAAAAAAGTCCTCCTTGCTGATATAGAGTTGGGGAAGTTCTGACACGGACAAGGAAATGTCGGAAAGTTTCTGTTTTGATACCACAAACAAATTTAGAAGGGGTTGAGGTGTAGGGCAGGGAAGCAAAAAGAAACGAAAAAAAAAGAAAAAAAGAAGAAGGAAGAGCCAAGAAGAAGGTACAGAGGTAAGTACTACCAAAGAAAAAGTGGAGCTACGTCTTTGTTTGTGATGCTTCTTTCGGACTGGCCATTAGATAAGATGCCACTAATGCTTCCTGCGTCTGTCAGACGTCCATCCTTTAATGACCCCGTGTTCCGATTCGCCAGCACTTGCTCAAACTTTCTCTTTCTCTCTCCTTCTTCTAACTTTTTCTTTTTTTTTTTTCTTTTTTACTTATTTATTTATACCTTCTTATTCCTTCAACTTTTTTCCCCCTTTACGTTGATGTTCACTTGCAAAAGGAAGCACCAAATGGATAGAAAGAATATTTCATGGCTTAAAAAAACATTTCGATGGATTGATGTTGTTTGTTTTCTTCTGTGCTTCTTCCAAGGAAGTATGAGTTAGAAAAGCAGCATGGGGTTTGGGTGTGCTGTACGGTTGGTGGGATTTTTTTGCCCCTTTTTTTGTAATTTCCCTTCTTTTTAGTATTTTTTTATTTTCTCTTCGAAGATATTTTCTGAGATTTTTGTTTATTTATGTATTTATTTCTGGTTGGGCGATATTTTTTTTCTTTTTCTGTACTTGTGTGTATGTGTGTAAATACAAGAATAAAACTTTTTCAGGTTTTATGAAAAACTCTTGAAGTGAGAGGAATAAGGAGAAAAAAATAGGGTGGAAATTTTTTTTTAATGCCTTAGTTTTCTTTTCTTTGTATCCTGAAGACTTTTACGAAAGATTTGTTCCCGAAAGTAAAAGAGTTTTTTAAAACTTGAATAACAAATTTTAAACTATCTCTGAGGTTCTCCTCATTTAAAAAAACAATAATAGGTTGCCAAATAACAATTTACTCCATTTGAGCTTTATTTTTTTGAAAAAGAGGATTTACAGATTTTTTTTTTCTTTTCTGCTTCTTCAAGTGCTTTGCATTTATCACATGTGCAAACAATTTGACTTAATTTTTCTGAAATGGTTGTTACAGCGTTGAAAAAATACAGCCACTATCGTTTTTGTGGTGAATAATTTTTACATGAAGGATTTTAAAAAAATTTATTGATATTCTGTGTTTATAAGAAATGTTTATGGAATTAAATGAATGATTATTTAGAATGAGTTATGAGTACTTATATTGAATAAGTTAAATTGTCTTTTGAAGCGTGCTATAAAATTGAAAATAAAAAGTTTTATTTTATTACATTTTTTTTTTTTGAAAAATACAACGGCATATCTCAGACAATTTTTTATGACGATCATTATGAAATTATTTAAAAAGTTCAGAATAGTATTTTTCTATAAAAATAATAAAATCATTTATAATGATTGAAAAAAGGATTTTATTTTTAATCTCAACGAACGTTAACAAGCTCATATGGAAATAATAGTAATTTTATAATAGTTTGTAAAAGATGCATTAGAGATCTTTTTGAAGTTTGTTTGACATGTAGAAACTATCTGTCTCGGTAGAAAGATTTTTAATTCGATGAAGTGAAAGCTACAAATATACCGCCACAGTATTCGGAAGTAACATATAAATTAAAATTCGATTAAACTGAGATATCATATAGATTCAATAATACTGAAATTGAAAGATTTCTTTTTTATAATATATTTTAAATCTTTGATATGCGTCTTCTCACAGATATTTTAAACTATGCAACGTTTTGTCGCCTTTAACTTAGGCTGCTATTTGGAAGAAAAAGAAGAAGAAGAAGAAGAAAAGAAAAAAAACGAAATTCTTCCTGAGAAATTGAAGGATGCATTTATATTTTCTTACTCTTCGATGTACTGAAATGTATCCGTATAACCTGTGAATGTAACCAAGTAATAATTTAAATTTTTCATTCAAAATTCATTGTTCTAATCCATTTTATAAACAAATGGAAAGAATTATTCATTTTTTCTTCATGAGATTCGTGTAAATTTATTTATTCTATCGCCGTGTAAGTGAGTGTTGTAGAAATATTGCTGATAGTATTATTCTTAAAGTGTGTGGGGGACATTCCTCGAAATTAGCAATTATATCTTTAATTGGTAAGTATATCTGCAATGCATTCTAAAAAAAATGAGAATTGGAGAATACAGGGCTTTTATTTTTAAAAAAATGTAAACATTTACACGCACGTATCCTCTCAGAAACTATTCTAAACTGTGCAACTGATACTATGCTCAGTTTTGGGTCTAAAATCCTGCTTATGATTTCTGAATTATTTTGAGTAAAATCTTCACTTTTCTTGAATAAAAAAAAATTCTTTTATAATTTCAGAATTGAAGAAAAAAATTTATTCAGAAATTCATAAAAACAGAAAATTATTGCTCACATGTATAAAAAAAATATAGGTGTTCCTTTTAATGAAATTATTTCATGAATTATAATGGATTATTCAAAAACTTAATGGCTTCATCAGTTCCTGTAAGCTTGCAAATATTGATGAATCTGATACTGGCACATGCTGTGAAAATTTTCATTATGCAAAATTTAGATTATATTATTGCGGATAACACTAGATCATACCCATGTAAAGATTAAAAAAAAATAAAAGGACTGAATTAAAACTTTATCTTACCTCTCTTCTTAATTATCAAAATAGCATTATTTTAAGTTTTTTTTTTCTTTTCTGAAAAATATGATTTAAAAACATCTAACTATAAAAATGATGGAATGATATTTCCATATTCCTTTATTTTTTTCATTCATCGTTTATTCCCTTTATGTACTTGCAAATTACATTATTTTTTTCACTTTTATTTTAATTTACTTCCTTTGCTTGATTTTATTAAATTTTCTGTATTACTTTATTTTTTAATTCATTTTATCCCCAAGTTTAAACAGATAATTTTGTTTCTAATTATCTTATATTTGCACCTCCATAACGATAGGATAAAATTCCAATTAAGGTACTATATAGGTTATTTGGTACTCGAAAATTAAGAAACTCTGGTCTACAATATTAATCATTTTACTTAGTTTGAAACATTTCTCTATCTGATAAGTTTTATGCTGAGAGCAAAAATGCATTTTGAATTGTCCTAGAGATGGTTTTTATTTTTTAATTCTAGGTCCAATGAATTCATGATTTCACTGGCATTTTTGTATTTTAAAATATAATTACAACATTTATCATACTAAAATATTGTAAAATAAGCGATCAAATAAGCATAGAATATTGCATAAATCAAAAGCAAAAAAAAAAAAATCTTGATAATTGGAAGGTTTAAAAATTTTATCACCGAATTTTTTTAAAACTTTAGGTAAGGAATTAATAGTTCCTTCCCAATGAAATTATCTTTATCTTCAAGGAATGATATTCTTGTAAAAAACTTTCTGTGGTTTTTCTGGCTTTCTTTTCCCAATTATTTCGAAAGAAAATTATTTGATTAAAGTGTAAATTTTTTAAAACCAATTTCTTCTATTTTTATCCTAAATTCAGAATAAAGAAATAAATAAGTGATTTTGTTGTAGAAGGAATCAGAATTCAAGCTAATTGAAACTCTTGGAAGTAAGTAACACTGATAAAGTTATTATTGAGACTCGGGAGTTATTCGAGAACTGATACGCGAGTAGGAGGGGGGAGCTCCAGAGATATAGAACGCGACACGAAATGAGTAACGACTCCTGGAACTGCCCTGCACAGAAAATAAACTCTTTCAAACGGGCCCCGGGGTCTAATATTACTTGCATTCCAATACATCTCTATCAAAATAGTTTCAATTTCTCCCTTCCGCGATTCATCTATGCCCCCAAAACGAACGGCGGATCACAAAAACAGTCTCCTATTTCATACCCCTCTCAACCCCTCCACCCACACAAAATTTTATTCTATCTTATATATATATATAATTTTTTCCCACCTTCTTTTTCCGACCAAAGAAAAGCGACATCGCACAAAATAATGAAAGATATTTGGCGCAAGTGTGTGGGGTGGGGGTCATTTTTAAAGCCCTCCCCTCTGTCCCACCGACCACTGCCGGGGGAGGAGCGGATCTCGGGGGGTGGCGGAGAAGCCAGCAAAAATGAAACAAGCCCCATTTCTCATCTTTATAGCGTCCATCTATTTCTCCCGAACACTTGACAGCGAAACTGTCACAAGAGTCGAGCCCCGGTGAAAGATTTCTCTTCGATTGTGTCACAGGGCCCGGGTGAAGGATGGGCCCGGGCCTTCGCTTATGACTGGCCCGCTTCCCATTTACCGTTAGGAGACCTGCCCGGGAGGAGAGACTAATAGCGGCACGCGCCTCACCTAATGTCCAACACTCGAGAACCCAGCATTTCTTTTCCTCTTACGTTTTCTCTCTTTTTCCGTCCTATATTATTTGGTCTTGACTCCAATTTCACAGGAAAGTGGCAGAAATTGATAGGTGCCTCCCCCTTTCCGCTTCCAGACACTAATATATTTCGTTCTACAGACACCAGCGGACGGAGTCTCCTTTTACTCGGACATGACGGATGGTCGGCAAAAAGTGCGGATGATATGCAAAGGAAAATCATTTATTATTCGACTGGAAATCATACACGAGTAATCTGTGACAAAGGAATCTATGATAAATTGCGCCGAGTGTCGAGTTCTTCTTACCTTTGGATGAATGGGAGTTTCTATCATTCGCTCCGATTCCTTATTCACAGGTTCATACTTCAAACACGATACCTTCTCCGGCTATTATTCATGGTAATGATACACCATGGCTCATTCCCAAGTTTTTTCCCGAATTTATTTCAAAGCAGCAGAAATTAATGAACTGCAGCATCGAATAAGTTTCTTGCCGTTTCAGATGTCGATTCATATTTTTGGAAAATTCATAATGAAAGTGAGTGATTTGCGTTGGTATGGTTTAAGAAAGAATGTCATGCGATTCTTAGGCAAATTTAAAAGTTAGTCTATCGAAAAAGGAAATCTCAATCGAAAATCTGACCTATTTAATATGTATAGAAGTTAAGTAAATAAAACAAAATTTGAAACGATTTGATTCAAATATACGTAGTTAAAAATAAAATAACATTTTCAAAAATAAAAACTTTTTTTTATAAAACATTTTGATTCTATATTTTATGTATGTTTTGTCTATAAGGTGAAAAATTTGCATTATAGTGGTGAACAAAATCTGACGTGCTAAATTATTTTATGCATATTCACATAATATGCATAATAATAATTCTTTCTTGAAATTCAGACATATTTCATATAATTTTAAATATTCTACATAATTCATCGTTTTATTTAATCGACAGCAATGAATAATGAAGATTCTAGCTCAGGTTTGTTGATATATTTTGAAGAATACAGATTAAAAAAATAGATTGAATTCTTTTTTTACTATTTCAAATTCTTATCACACGTAATCTTTTCTCTCTCTCTCTTTATATATATGATTGTAAGTTTCTATCATTACTGAATTATAAGCTAAATAAAACTTCCATATAATATAGCAAACTGATTGTTATTCTTTTGACATATAGTAATTTAATTATATTTACATGCCATTTGAAAGCAACCTCTGGAGATATTTTGGATGGAAGTCATAGTTTGAACCCCTGCCAGATGATAAGGACGGCGTCTGCACATCCACACCGTGCCAGTAGGCCACAGAGATGGATTCCGCGCAAACCAGGCCCTTGTGCAAGATGCATTGTTAGTGGAATCATGTGTCAGTCATAAAGCACTCTTGCTTCGAGGTGAAGACCATATGCTAGGAAACCTCGGCCTCCTTTTGACATGCAATCATACCTACAGGAAATCATTTAACAGTTTTCATCAATACATGGCATTATTTTACTTCAAATTGATTTTAAAAAAAAGGAAACTTCTCTGTTGTAGAAACAGAATACCACAATGTATTTACTTTTTGAACAACTGAGGCTTAAAGCTGACATTTGCCAGGCATTTTCTGCTTTTTCTTTTCCTTTCTAATCGTTCTGAGCGCCTGAAGATTCTTATTTGTATCGTTTGATCAAACGTCTTTGTATTTTTTGATAAGCGATGAGATGAAAGTGAACAGAACTTTTTAGTAAGAAATATCAAAGTTTAAAATTTTAATGTTTGTGGAAATAATGTCTGTCTCTTTGAAATAAAAAAAAATGTATAAATTAGAATGTCTCCTCTAAATATATGATAAAAATTTATTTCCATTTGTTAGTGTTTTCAAAACCCTACCATTTAAATTAACAAAAATGGATGTTATGATGATAAATGAAGCTCTTTTTCAAATGGAAACAAAGTTCGAAAGTCTATACAGATATTCTTTATGGACTAGAAGATAATAATAATTTTTTAGCCTTCAGAGAATATCCAGACTAATTTCGTCTTCATTAAATGAGGTTATTATCTAGATCCCTTTTTAGAATAAAAGACGGTTTCAACGCCTCATTTGTACAGAAAAATGTTTTGTTATTCCAAAGTTGTGAAATAAATAATAGAAAGTGAAATATTAATTAACGGTTAATTAAAAAATTGCAACTAAAACAAATTATTTGAAAAATTTAATGAAGGTTTTTAAACGGCTTTTAAAAAATTATTATTGTTATCCTTTTTTGGATGCAAATTTTACAGTAATAATAACAGAAGTCATAAGGATTTTCAAGATCATATTGCCATACATTGTGACTCCGCTGGAAGTCCTGAATAATGATTTACGAAATCCAGGACTAAAATCCTTATCTGAAAATAGGACAACAAACTGAGCAATTAAGCCACTATGCAACTAAAATAAATTGCAGTTTAAATAGCAGAGTACTAAAGAATTAATTTAAGCATAGGAAAATGGGAATGGAAAACGATAAATATTTCGGCTATATTTTTAACGTTTGAATGTAATGCTCGTAGAGACTTTATTTTAATGATGAATTTTACATAATATTGCAATATATCATGAATTGTTTTGCGCACTACTGTATTGAAAGAATTACAAAGAATGATGGTATAAAATAAAAAGTATCAATTTATTGGTCAAAATTTATGGCATCTGCTTCAAATTAACCTCCTTTGATTGCAATGCATGTCTACTAATATTTTTCCCAATTATCAAAATTTATCCAATGTTGTTTTTGTAAAGTTTTCAGATTTCAAAGAAGAATTTCTTTTATTTCTTATATTATTCTTTATTTTTTATTGTTATTGATTTCAAAACTATGACCACAAAGAAACAATATCAACAGTGGAAAAAGAAATAAGTCACATATTGCCGTCTTAAGTGAATGTGGAACTCTAGGAGCCACATGGGATAATTTTTCAAAATTCATGAATAATGGCACTGTGTAAAGTAGCATTATCCTTTTCAAAACCTATAAGTTATTGCTCCACAGTTTCCATTGGTTTCAAGGTTTGTATTCAATAGGGCTACTAATTGTTAAACGGCAATAATTAAGGCCAATTCTCTGATCTGATTGATATGTTAATGATTAGATGAAGTAGATTATAGTTCAGAGTGGGATTCATATATGACAGATTCTAGACTTTCTTTAAACATTTTATTCCAATCAAACATTCCTGTTTTTGATAAGCAGCTGCCTTAATTACTTTTACTAATATTTCACACATTTTTTCTGTAAGAATTGTTTTGCGCAAACAAAATTTTAAGGCCTTATTCAACAGTATTCGCCATTTTGGAAAAATGGAATGGAATTTAGGAAGATAAAATTTCTATCTCATTAAAAACAAATTCATTTTTAGATGGTAAAATGAAATTAATTCCTGATTATTGCTAGATATTTACAAAAGTTTAAAAAATGTTTGATAAAAGCTTGCAGAGCATATCTATTATAGATGAATTTTAAATGAAGCATTTCGAAACTTTTGGACCACAATATTACTGTATATTACTGTCAATGTGATTAATCTGTCATTGTTAGTAATGATCGGTCAGTCCGATAAATCGATTAATCGCTTTTAATATTTATTACTAATAATAATCAAATTTATTACTAATAATAAAGATTTCTCATGATGCATTTTGACTTTGTATTATTACAACTTTGGCTAATTGTAATTAATTACAATATAATAAATACCCTTTAAAAGAAGTTTGGGTTCCACTCAAATATTTAAAAATTCGTCGATTCTTCTAACAAGCTTTCATTGACCTTCAAATGAACTTTTGTTTACTTGAAATATAATGTAAGAGAGATATTATAAAATTTATTATCTAAATATTTTATTTCTATAAGCATTCAACTACTGCATTTTGCGCATATTTTTAAATTTTAAAATATGAAATTACTTTCTTTTATCTTTAAAAGACTGATGCATAATATTAACTCTAATATAAAAACAATCCTTTCTTTTTTATTTTAATAAACAACAAAACACATCTGTAATTTTGAACATTAATAATAATTTGATAATCACCTTATTTATAGTTTACGCACAGCGAAAAGTTTCTGAATCGATTTTTAATTATGAACGAAATTTCCATCTTCCATTTTTGCTTCTGAGTAAGGGATCATAGTCGAATTAGGCGTCCTTTGATAAATTGTTGTTGAAAGTCTTTGAAACTCATAAATTATGCGGGAATTTTTCTTCTTTTAGTGACAGAAAAGTAGCATAAATCGATTGTTGATAACTGGAACCGGTCCAAAATTCGAGAATGTCAAAATCCATTTAAAAGGCTTTTGTCCGAAACTAACTTCCTTGCATTTTCTTTCTTCCAGTTACTTCTTTTCTTTTTACTCTTTCATTTATTGTTAGACTGGATGACAACGTTCATTTTCAAAGCTAAAAGAAAAAAAAAGAAAAAGAAAAAAAAATGGAGGTTTGCGAAAATTTTGGTAAACAATATTGTTATGATAGACTTTTTTTCCCCTTACTTTTTTTTTTTCTTTTCTTGTGGTTCTCGTTTGAAAAAGGAAATATGCAAAAGAATATTTCTTTCAAAGAGAGAAGAATTCTATTTTAGAAACTGCATAAGGAATTAATAAAATTCCATGAATATGAAAAATACTGACATGGGTTATTATTCATTCGAGTTTGAAAAATAGATTTATGCGAATATATAAAATTGTTTTTGGAAAATTTATGCAGAAATACTGTCTGTATGAAATAATAAATATTGCTTTGAATTCTTCAGAAATACATGATTTTCATATTGCAGTAGCAGAAATAACATGAATTCCTTTTTATTTTGATTTGAATATTTTCATGTTAACAATTTTTATTACTGTAGATTATTTTTTAATATAACTATATATCAAGATATAGTTAAAAGTTGTTGTAAATTAAATACGGAAGTTTCAATGAGTTTACGATTTTTTTTTCATGTTTTTATAATTTACAACATTTATTTCTAATAGTGATTTTAATTTTATCTATGTTTTCTTTGTTTTGGAAAACATAATCATTGCTCCATGTCTATCAACACATACGCACTTTTTTGCTTGGTAAAGGAACTAAATATAATTTGCTTTGTATTGTTGAATCTCTATATAAGGAAGTCTCATCGTTCCCTTAATAAACTTCCTTGTAAAGAAAATAGTTAAATAGAAATTATGTCCTAAAAATAAGAAATGAAAGAAAAAAAGTCTGAAACTTGATTATCCCTTTATTGAAATTAACGTATGATCTGTAATATATTACAAAATTTTAAATCATTTTCATATTATATCAAATGTTGCCAACCTTACTTTCTTGTATGACTTTTTCATTTTTATCTTAATCATTCACAGAAGTATTTTCATTACATTTCGTAGTATTTTGCAATATGTCATGCTCTGTAGAATATATAACAATGTGTATGTCTTCATTAAGATGAAAAAAATCAAACAATTGCTAATATTTCTAACAGCTTTCTTTCATATCTTCCAAACGCCGTCACTTAAACTTCATTATATAAAAAATCGCGAAACGTTGAAAAAAATGTTGAAAAACATATTTTTTTTTTATACAGAAATCTTTTTTTTTATTAGGAGAGTAAATAATGTATAGATTTCACACACACAAAAAAAAATGACGAAATACAATCATTTTTAATGACTATATACAATCATTTTTAAAAATAGTGTTCAAAAATTTTATTTTATAACTAACAATTTGGCGCAGTTGAATTATGTTCGTTTTATAAAGTTCTAAAAATAAATAAAATTTCCATTTTAATTATCAAATATCGTAATTCGTTGCGTTAGTTGTATCGGAACTTAAAATTTCTTTGAGTGAATTAATTATGATTCTGTTGACGAAAAAAAAATTAATGCATATATCAAGCATGAAAATTCTAATGTCTTGTCTTCTGGATTTCTTGCTCTAAATGAAAAAGATGAAAATGAATATTTTTTATCACAAGTGTTCGCGGGTAATCAAATAAAAGGGACCTGATCTGTCTTTTTTCCATTTATTATACGTAAAGCAACTATTGAAGAAGACATCTAACGCAGGGGTACAACATTAACATAACATCACAAAAGCACACACACACAGCTACAGGAGACACATCTTTTTTCGCGGTAAAATAAAATTACTCTGGCGGGGAAGAGTTGTTGCCAAATCAAGAGAAAAAGTTGTAGCCAGATCAAGATTTAAGTTCTTGCGCTGGCTCTGCAACAACAAGTTTAAAAGATAGAGGGGGAGAAAGTAAGATAGATAGAAATGACCTCTATTTAATTTTAATCTCTATCTCTAATAATA
Source organism: Argiope aurantia (assembly GCA_026543865.1). Taxonomy (NCBI): domain Eukaryota; kingdom Metazoa; phylum Arthropoda; class Arachnida; order Araneae; family Araneidae; genus Argiope; species Argiope aurantia. The sequence continues at coordinate 80,174 of JAPMOR010021420.1, forward strand.
ATGATGATGATGAATGTTTGTGTGGTGTGTAGTGTACAGGCCAGACTATTTGACCCCCGGTTACCAAATTTGGCACCATGGAGTGTGTGAATATGTATATTTGAGCGACTGATTTTCCACAGTAAAATGCCGAATTATTATTACATTAGAATGAATTTTACTCACCTTCGAAATTTGAAATATTATCTCTTTAAAGATATCATTTAAAAAAGTTTTCCCGAAGTGTGGTAAAATTTTAAAAATAACTTTTTTTCTTAAATTCGGAAGTCGATTACATTGTTATTCTGAAATTCATACCGTTTTTATCATTTCATTAAATATTTAATCGCATGATTTTATTGCTAAAAAGCTAAAGTGAAAGGATTCTGTTCAGAGTCATTCCTCTTTTTTTCCCCCTTCTTTTTTTTAAAGTTAAGTTACAATACCACGAAATTTAGAAGGCAGATGAACAGCAAATTTATGCTTTTCATAGCACTATGATGTCATGTAACTGGTCTAGAAAGGTTCAAGCATATAATGAGCATGTGTAAGACAGTTAAATTAACACGGCTTTAATGACATTTTGATGGAATTATGGATATGAGGTTATGTCTAAATGATTTAAACGAAATTCAATGTAACTAATATCCCTGGAAAACTAACTGGGAGTCAAAGGCGTCTAATTGAATAATAAAAATTATCATATTTTTTAATAAAAATATTCTTATATTTTGTCATCATGACAAATTAAAAAAAAAAAGAAAGAAGCAGGATAATTTTAATCGATTTTATTTAATAACAGTTTTAACCTTTAAAATCATTCTTTCATAATTTTACTATAATGAATGCCGTTAAAATTTTAAAAAGAGGGAATAAGGGGACAAACGATACTTGAATAAACGATGATTAAAATTATAGTGCACCATATAAACATATAGTGCATATTCTTAACAGGATAACTAATTAGATCGTACCTTGAAAAGCATACAAAAAAATTATGTACAAAGAGGACATTCTAAAAATATAATAAAAGAAATAAATTGCGCATTATTTTGAAATTAAACCCATTTTTAAAAATTTTGGTTATAAAAGCTGCCCTTTATTATTTGTTTAGGCCATTAAAATTTGATAGTATGCGGATTTCTTACTTTATCTATTCACAAGATCTTTCCGATAAAAAAATATATCATGGAGCTTCTCAATTGAAATTGTTTACTTGCGATCACAAAATAAGAAATAAACAAGGGAAAGTCCTGAATTTTTATTAATGGAAATAAATAAATATTTTATAATATTTAAATTTAATAAATCTCGGAATTTATTAATTCAATTTTTTTTAATGCTTGGAATTTATGGATTGAAATTTTTTTGACTATTGAAATTTATGGATTGAAATTTTTTTAATGTTTCAAATTTATGGACTGAAATTTTTTTAATTCTTAGAATTCATGGATTGAAAAATTTTTAATGCTTGGAATATATGGATTGAAATATTTTAATGTTTGGGGTTTATGGATAAAAATATTTTAATACTTGAAATTTATAGATTGGAATTTTTTTAATGCTTGGAAATATTTTTAAAAGTATGAAAGTTTTTAAAGTAAAAACCATGTCAAGATTTAATTTCATCTAGTTAAAGGATCCGTGGTTTACATAAATTTTTAAAAAAATTAAAGGAAAAATATTTTTTTTCCCTTGGTTTGAAAGAAAAATTCTTTTCGGCTGCTCAACATTCTTCTGTGACGATCATATTTTGAACAGATTTTTAATGAATAAAAAAGCTTATATTAATTTTTAGAATTTTCATAATTTAAGGAAAGTTTTTCAGAAATGAACTCCTCCCGCTGTTTCATTCTTAATTAACAAAAATTACTTCTATGTTTTTTTAACAAAAGTACAAGAATATTCTGCGAACTAAATGTAAAATATATGGAAACTTTTCATTGAATAGGTATGAATTATGTGCTTTTCACTTCCTTTTTTTTCTTCTTTTTTTTCTGTAAAAATATCGAAACTCAACGGATACCAATAACGGATTACAATAAAAGGGACTGAAAATTAGCTCTGACACAAAAAAACGCACAGCTCGTTTATGATAGCAGATTGAACTTTAAAAAACGAGAGTGAACAGTGGATGCTGGAAAAAAAAATGTGAAATAAAAAAAATAGTAATAAAGGGGGGCGTCGTGGAGAAAAAAGGTTCGAATAATCCAAAGAAGAGAGGGAGTGGGAGTAGATCAAATGGGTAGTCATCAGAGCTACATTTACGGATATTAAAAACAAAGTAATTTGGGTAGACTGGAAGGAAAGAAGAGGAAATAATATCGCAAAACGGATATTTGATAGGAAAGAGAAACAGCTCTAACGATCCCATTTTGATATGTAAACGCCATTTGTCATCAGAAATTTTTACGACCCATTTCATCAGTCAAACGATGGACCTAATCGTAATCGATTTCAATCGTACTGAACACGTGCACGAATAGAGAGTTGCGACATTTTTAAAGTCGAGGGGAAAGTGTGCATGTGTGAGAGAATGTTAGTGAAAAAAAAATGTGAGAAAAAAATCCTGTAACTCATTTTCGCTTTTGCTTTCGATCACAATTTCGTCTCTTCGCTACCTGATTTTTTTTTTCCATCGTTTGAAACGCTCTTTTTCAATTTCCTTTCGCTTTTTCGGAAAGATCGCTTATCAGTTTTTTTTTTTTTTCGTACCCTCCAGTCTCTTTTTAGTTTAAAAATGCTGCGTTTATGTAGAAAAAAATAATAAAAGAACAAAAAGAAAAATAACAGTGAAATTTTTAGAGAGCGAGGGAAGCAGGAAAAAAATGTATGAAAAGATTCAAAAACAAAAAATAACTCAATTTTGAAGTTTCGTGGACTTTTTCTAATATATTATTTCTGTTCGCGATCCATCGTTTTTATAAAAGTTTTTTTTTTTTTTTTGCTTGATGTTGAAAGGAAAAATTTCTTATATTAAATTTTTATTTTCAAGTAAAAGAAACCGTAGCAATGATTTGTTGCTTTAATCTTACTTTTTTTTTAAAAGGAAAGTCTTAAAACTTAAGTTAAAAATAATTTAAATCTGTGCTCATTCTGTAATCATGATCTATTCGATTAAACTTCCACCACAGTGCTCTTGATAAGAAATTTCCGGATTTTATAAATTGATGGCTGTGATGAAAATAATTTTTCTTGCAATAAATAATGGCACGGCTGAAAAAATTATTTCTTGGTTGTTATATATTCTGCTTGAAGTTACATAGTCTTCGAGAGACAAAAATAAAAAGATTGATCGAAACAATTGAAAATGGTTATAAAATTCTGCTTAAACATAATCCAAAAAATTAAAATAATAAAATCATATCACAATTATATAAAAAAAAGAAAAGAAAATACAAATCTATTATCCTCGAATATGTGACAAAAGAAGAATAGTTATCGGATTTCAAATATGAATTTGATTTCATATTCGGAAATTAATATAGATGTCTGCTTTTCATTTAAAAGAGTTTCAATAAGATATCAACAATAATGATTAAATTTACTATCAATTTAATTGCCAAAGTTTGAAATAATTGGAAACTTCTTGTTGCACATGAAGGTATTTCCCGAAATAATGCGTCAAGATATTCTATATATTGTTACATCTCGATAATTTGGCTTAAGTGTGTCAGTGGTTGAAATTGTTCTAAATAGAGAAATTCTGACAAAAATAAATTTGTGGATACATAGTCTTTGTATAGAGGATGAGATAATGAATAAGGCGAACCACTTTAAAACCGAAACAAAGTATTTTATTTCATGTCGAGATCAGGGACTATACTGAAGGGCTTATTCCTAATATTGGCTTTTGTATATGCAAAGGCATAAATTACGGTTACGGTTAATATATGAGCTACAGTCAGAATGCTAATGGATAACAGATGGATAATCACCGAAACTCGAATTCGAGGTTTCATGATGAGGTTCGAATCCATAGATTCTTACATTTTCATTGAAAAGAAAGACAGATAATGCAGAATTATGGTAGAAACTTACCATGGAAAAAAAAAGTATTAAATAATTTAATCTTCATCATTTTCAATACGAATTGCAACATTGCTCAGAAAAATTTTAATCCCCAGTTTTCCTTCTAGTTTCAACTCAAAATATTCATTACGACATAAAATGGTTGTTTTAAAACCATTTAAGTGTATAACATTAACAAAATTCGAACATGCGCACATAACAAATAAGCATTTACATTAATTTTAAATATTAAAGGTGTTTTTTTTTTTTTGGTTTGCTTGTTCATTTATTAGGAGGTCCGAAATATGACTCAACTCTCTGCCCCAGAATTGTTTGAATTGCCTATAGTTCCTGCTTTTCCACCACAGTTCTATAGGTTGCGCTCTTCATTTGTATTTGCGCATTTAACTTATCATTATATAATGTGTTTACTAAAGTTACTAAATCTTATCCTGATTGCAAAAAATTATTACAAAAGAATTATTTTTGTGGTTCTCTACATGGCTTTATTTTATTTATTTTATTATTATTATTATCATCAATATTTTTGTCATTGCTGCAGTGTCTGAATATCAATTTCTTCGCAACCCAATTCTCATTGTAATTAAAAATGAACGTGGTATTCTTTATCTCAAAATGCATTGAAAGCTTTAAAAAAAATCTCAATTTCATGTTATAGTACAAATTTCAATTTTGAATTAAAATCTTGGACATATGGTTTGATTTTTATTATGATTAGAAAACTATTTTTTAAATCAAAATCACTGATTAAAAGAATATATTTCTATAAAATTGACCATTCACACAGCGCAGATCAATATTAAAATCCTGTGCTTAGTACAAAAAATTAAAATAATATAATTTATTAAATTCAAAACAAAAATAAAATTCCAAATATATTCAGGTAGAATATGAAAAAGAATTTTGAACGCTGGTATTTTAGATTATATTTTATTGTGAATTGAACAATAAAGCTTATTGAATGGAGCCAGAATTATTATTGGGCTAACAGAATTATTTTTTTGGTCAATAGTATATCAACCAATTGTATTCTTTGACAAACTTACTGAGAAAGTAAAGCGAAGAATTTTTTTGCTTCCCATTTTGGTTCTTTTTATATATAAAGAATCCGTTTTTATTGTCATCATTTAAATCTGTAATAGATATGCAATTATTAAATTTTTCAGAAAAAAAAACTAATATTCTGAAGTGAAGTTATTAGGTTTGCAATACACATATATCCAAATAATTTTCCAGAAAAAATTGAAAATCATGACTATAATTAATAGATGTATTTTGGAATATCCAAAATTTCGAATAATATTACTTTATTTTTGAATAAATGGCAGTTTTCATCTTTGCAACATGAAAAAAAAAAAAAAAACTTTTCTTGGAAATATTAAGAGAAAAATGTTTTAATAAAAGATTACTTTTGTTATTAGGTCATTGTGTGTAGTATTTACAAATTTATTCTTCTCTTCTTTTTAAAAAGCAAGAATCATAATATCATTCTTCTAAGCAGAGAGTGGCAATACCTGATAAAACGCGAATTATTTTTCTCGTCTCTATTTTAATGTGAATATTATTTCTGACTGTTCTTTAATTCATTCATTTCTTCGTATCTCAACAATGCTTATTGTTTCTCGCATTAGCGTTGTTTACTTTAAACGAGTTTTATTGTTAATTGATGCGTTTTTTTCTGTATCGTGCAAATGCAGATTCGAGATGAGGATTAAAGGCCTATCCGGAGATGAAGTGAAGTTACATTTTTCCGGCAAGTTTTATCTCCTGGAGTCCACCCTTCCTAAAGGGTTGGCGCTCAGGAACTTTCCAGGCAGCAGATAATTACTCTGCTGCGAGGCAAATAATTATTCTTTCATATTCATAGCTTTATTTGGTATCTTCGCTGTTTCAGGTTTCGGGGAATATTTTATTCTGACAAAACAGCCCATTAAACACATTCCGTTGTCATCAATTCTTTCTGTGCTCATTCATCTCAATTTTAATGCGCGAAATTACTAATTACTCTTACGGGCGGGCTTCCGCATTTTAACCGTATACATCAGTGTCCGACTTGACAATAATAATCCCTGTAGACTGTTTTAATTCAGATTCTGGAGCCCTCGTTCATCGTGATCAAGCGAACGTGCAGGGGCCGTTCGCATAGTGAGCGTTCTTTAACTCGTCTGTAGAATGAGAATCTTTCATTTGCTTATTGTGGTTAATTCTTATGTGTGTTGAATTCAATTTTAATCTGTGTCGGATACTATTCAGGTTTGATTGTGATCCAAATAAATCTGGAATTCTGGATATTTTACAGTATAAAATCCGGAAAATATGGATTTTTAAAAATAAAATATCATTTGCAGATTTTGCTTCACAATAAAAACATCATGCACAGATTAATTATAATGGAGATGTTTTGATTGTCTGTTCAAAATCCTTGAATTCTGAGAGCAAGTAGGGGAATATTAATTATTCCCTTTAGCAAAAATGAATGCAAATCTTTTGCATGAAAAGTCCTTCTTAAGAAATTATTAAAAAATAATTTAGGAATATTTTTCTATAAATATATAAACATTTAGAAAAATTCTTACCACTTACTTATTTTCAATTCCTATTAATAAACGAATATCTATGAAAACGAAAACACTTTAACAAAAAGAGACATTAATAAACATGTTTGTTTTTAATTCTTTTCAAAAACATTATGGGAAAGCATTAAATAGTATGTCCTTATTATTAAAATAATATTATACATGTATTAATACATTATTGTAAATATTTGTAAAATGTTTAACAATGAGGCGTACATATCATAACAACCACAACTGTCATTTCAACTATATTATTAAATTAGACCCTAGACCTTATTTCAATAAAGATAATTAACGAATTATGTTGGTAATTGCCGTTTTTTTAAATGTTATTTAAACCTGAGTTTCAATATTTATTCGGTTAAATTCTGATTTTATTTCTACCTTCCTCTTTATAATATTTCTACTTATATGAAAACAATATATATTCTATGAAAAAATATATCCTTCCTTTTCTTTAAGTATAATGTATTTATAAAAAAAAAGAATGTTAAGCAAATAATCTGATTGTTATTAACATAATGAAAACCCATTTCCTGCAAAAAAAAAAAAAAAAAAAAAAAAAACCCTTCAAGGTCTATTTTCAATTCTTGTTAGTTTCTACAGCTTTGCATTCCTTTTTTCTTAACAGAAATTATTTTTCAAGTAAGAAATGCATAGAAATTAAGAATAAATTTAGACAATTAAAATACCCTATTAAGATAATTTATTATTTATATACAAAGAAAGTCGAAGGAAAATATACTCGTGACCATCATAGAAGTACTCATTGTGAACAAAGATACATTTCAGTAAAAAATAAACCCTGTATGTCGGGATAAAATTTATATCCCCTCCCCTTTTAATAAGACGTATATCATGGAAACTGCACAGAACGGAGAAGAAACTAGTTAAGAAATGGAAGTGAAGGTTCCATACCCCTAAGAAACTAAAATGGCGGTCAGATGCTAATTCCTTCTCCGGGTCTTTTCATCCATAGATTGAATTTCTTTTGTTCTTTGGGACATTTTTCTGCCAGTGACAGCAAGTGGCCGGGATGGCAACGCACGAACAGAATAGAGAAGTTTCTTTTTTGGAGGTCCCTGTCCTGACACATCTTCCATCTTCTGTTTTTTACTTCCTTTGAAACAGAGCTTTCTTCTGGTTTTGAACACTCAATTCTTTCTCCCTCTCTTCTTTCCCCTATTTTTCTGGACACGATGTTGAAATATGGGTTGTCGCACTTTCATTTCTTTTTGGCCTTTCCGCCTAGTACATTGTTTGTTGTGCCGGCCTATCCATTACTGGAAAAACCAGATAAATGGAACCCGACCTCCCTTCTCCAAAAAGACCATAGCTCTTGCGAGAGCCAATTTCCAATCCTGCCTCGGCGACAAAACTTCCCTTTCTTTCGTAATTAAGGGATTGTCAACAGTATTATTTACGCCGGCAAACGCTAGAAGTAAGGTTTTCAATTAACATGAATTAACACTAATTTGCCTTTTGGTTCATTCTTCAAGGTCTGGATGATTGATCATTGAAAAGTTTCTTAGACACCTTTTATTGTTTTCAGCATGCATTGTTTTGTAGTATCATCTAGTTTATATACGTCAATTCCAACCATACAGAAATGATCGTAACTTAATATTTTAAAACATATTAAAAAATAAATCTATGCCCTCTTTTAGCTAAATTTTTTAAAGCATGTATTTTCCAGACCAAAAGATTAAAACGTAACACAAAATGTATATATGGCAAGAAATTGCTGTGCAGTTAATATGAGAGATTTATTTATTTGATAATACTGATTCTCACATAATTAGCATGTGAAAATATGGGGTTCAGCTCTTAACCATAAACAAATATTCTGCTTATTGTAATTAATAATGTTTGAAATATTTCAATAATTTAATTCATAAATTAGGTAATGGAATTTATATTTACATATAAAACATATTATTTTACATATAAAAGTGAAAATAAATGAAAAGCATTTAAATTGTAATCAAATCATGTTCTAAGATGTCATTACAGTATAACAGCTAATATGTAAGAATCTGTACTTAAAGTCCAAATTTCATGTAGACCATGAAAAACAAATAAATAAATAACAAAAATTTCCGATAAGAGAGATTTTCGTTGATAGATTGAATGGACTAAGAATGATTCAATAATTACAATGAATGCACGGAAAAAGAGTTAGGCAAAACTTCAATAATGTTCGAAGAATGAAACAATACATATACAGAAACAATTTGTATAAGCACCAAATCACAGAAAATAACTTTTTATAAAAATTGGGGTCCATTGGTTCGCTTGCGACATTTGCATTTTGCTGATCTTTACTGTGCGCAAGTATTGCATTGGTAATTTTTTTTCCAGATCTTTGATTGCATTTTTCTTTTCAGAATTTATCATCCCATACCTTTCCACTGATTGCTCAAGGAATTTAATTTCATTCTGGTAATTAGTTTTGGTCACAGATGTCTCCAAACAAGGAAAAATTATTTTTTGGCCATCCTACCACATAATAGTGTATTGAAGTTGAAATTATATAAGCTGAATGCTTATTCAATTAAAGCAAATATTCAATAATATTACTGTCAACATTTTGAAATAAAAAGATTGAATATACTAAATTTTTAATTAGAAAAATGTTTTGACCATTATGCTAACAAATACATAATAATTGTTTTTAATGCTCTAAGAAAGTAAAAACGGCGAAACAAAATATTTTTAGAATTTGCATTAACTTATAAAACAAATTTTATTCTGCTGATTTTAAAAAGATTCATATAAGTAATAAGTTATTTTGAAATGTGTGCAATAAAATTTTTTGTCAGTAATAAATCGAACAAATTCAAAAGAAATTTCGAAAAATAGATTCATTAAAGCTTAAGTTTACACAATTAAATAACTGATTTAAGATTTTAAAAAATCAATTCTTCTTACAATACAGATGTGATTTTTTAAAATTGTTTTTATTTGCACAATCAGGAAATTAAGTACTATTAAAATTTAAACAATATCTTGGAATAGATTTTTCTTAGATAGTGAAAGAAAAGTTGCGGATTGGTGGATGAAATTGATAAAAATTTGACAAGATATTTTAATTAAACGAAATGTAAGCAAAAGTGCCGAAATATTTTCAATGAACTTTCGCAAAATTAAAGCTTTTTGTCTAGGGAACTACACATTTATTTCTTCTTTTCATCTCTAAATTCTATACCAATTTTTAATAGAAACTTTATATTTTGATATTATTTTGAAGATTGTATTATATTAAGAGTAAGACTGCTTTCAGAATGATAGATTAATTAAATTGCGTTGATTCGTATTTTTTCCCTTTAATTTTTCTTTGGCAATAAAAATTATGCAAATGATAATAAAGAAGACTGTGAAATTAATGACTGAGACCAATTAAATAAATGATTAGAATAACATAAATTTATTTTAGAGATTAGAGTAAGGCAATCATTTGCTTAATGAGTCTCGTGGTTTAGTCTTGTATTTTAATTCGTATCAATACCGTTTGTTTTTGTTATATTAATAACAGTTTTAAATTATTTTTTACTATAAATACAATTATTCAGAATGAAAGAATATATCAAGTTAGTTTTAAGAATTAGTTATTTAATTAGATATGAAGAAGGTTCAGCTATGAAAGAATATACCAACTTTGATAACTATGCCTTTTGCAATGAAGCAATTTAAACAGTTATTTTTACAAATTACTGAGAGGAAAACAATTTGAAATTTCATTTATGGCCTCCTAATTTTTTGACTGAGTCTTTTTACTGGAACACCTTTTAATAAAAGTGATTTTTTTAATAAGTATTTAATAAGAATTTCTTACGTAATACGCTGAAATATTTTTTTTTGTTTTAAAGTTTTTTTTTGTTGTTGTTTTAAAAAATTTTAATTTTTGAAAACATTTTCAGTTTACATAAAAATTAAAACAATAAGGATTGTTGCCTCCTTAATCTTAACATTAGACTTAATGTCAAGGGTATGGATAACGACTAGATATCTTTTGGACTTATCATAGCAGATTTCATTGTATATTTGTCCTGTTTTTAATTTTAATTTATTTTAGTGATTGTTCAACTAAAATTATAGCGTTTTATGCTTTGAAAATATAAGACTCCCAAATTGAAATGTTCTTTTATAATTACTTTCTTTCTATATTGCTATTTCTATTCATGCAAAATCCTTACATTTTCTGGAAAGCTAGTTTTCTTAGAACATTCTTTGTATAAACATTTTTTTTCTTTGTTTTTCTCTGTATTTTCTCTCTTTTCACTAAAGTTACAGTCAGTTATTCTACCATATAGAATAAATTGAATCTTATATTCTGAAGTTCTATTCTGAAATTTCTGAATCAATAAAAACCAAATCCCCATACAGTCAAATTCCAACATATTTTGCGTAATGAGTTATAGCCTTTGTTTTTCATCAAAGTCAACTCTGCACCTTAAGACTATTGCTTTGTTGCCTGATTATCAGTATCTATTACCAGTTTTCAACCTTTGGTTTTTCTTTGATATAGCAATTTTTTGATCCACGAACCAGGAATGCTCAACTAAACACTGAAGTTTGCTGATAGTTACATATATACCTAAATGCATGTTGCCCAAACCTAACGAACAGTACTTTATTCAAGACATTCGCATTCCAGCTTCCGTCCCCCTCCCCAGAGACGGAAAGGTGACAGCAAAGTTGCCAGTGCCATCCTACGTAAGCAGCACCGCCATTAATACCAATTAACAGTTTTGCAAAGCCCTGGCGTAACGCCCCAGCAACCAGCCGATTCCGCCGCATTCGTCAAAAACTCCCCGGAGAGGAGGGAGTTTTGCCAAAATCCGAAACAAAAGTTGCAGAAAATAAGTTATCGTTGAGCACAGGGGAAAGAGTTTGCGGCGGAAGAATCCTCGAAAACGAGGTAATGTTGTGGAAAACCTGAAATGATATTTACGTCGGTCAAGCTTCATTAGGCAGATTAGGAGGAAGGCTCGAAGCCTTGAAATAAAAAGTGAGCCGTTATCTCTAGCTAATGACTGCTGTTCTTTGGACGAAATGTGTCCCATCTGATCGACAATCCTCTAAGTTAAGCGCTTCAGGAAATTTCCATTGCCAAAGGAAGACGAGGATTAAGTTATGCTACCGAGTGTGGAGGGAGTTGATTTTGCGAAATGCTTCTTTGGTAGAAATGAAAGGAACTGACAAACTTTAAATATCGGGGGGGGGGGGGGGAAGCTGGCATGGGAATGGAGGAATGATAATTGGGAATTGACTCGAGGTTCAATCCGTCTAAGGAAAGCAGAGTTTTAATCGTTTTTTTTATTGCTTTTCTCTAGTAATTGATTGAAATAACAGTTTTTACTTAGAAACGATTAAAGATGAGTTTGGTTCTAGGAAGTGATGAGTAGAACAGTAAATCTCCAGTCAGATGACTTTATTTCGAGATTATTTTTTTTAAAGAAAATATATGTAGGAACTAAATAAAAAAAAGTGTCAGATATCCATTGAATGTCTGTATTAACTAGTTATGAAAGAATTTCTGTATAAAAATAAACGTAAATTTTTATGGAAAGGCACTAAAAGGATATAAAGGCTGTCGCGTGGTCTGACACAAGTGATGACACTTTTCTTGGCAATATGAGTTTATTATATCTTATATATTAAATGATGGCTATCTATTTGCATATATACAATTAAATTTCAATTTAAAATCTAAACTCATTTCTTGGAGTTTCCATCGGAGCTCCTACCAGTATACACTCATGTGCACTCTCTCTTCACTTCAACTTCTTTCAACCGTGAGACCGAAGCAGCTACGTGGAGAATAGAAGCATTACAAAGGCATTTAAATTCTTCACACTTTTTTAGAAAAAAAATCAATTGAATAAAATTGCTTCGCTCATAAATGACATTTCTTATCCATTAATTTTTCGAATTTCATCGCATTCACCTAGTATATTAAGAATTTTAATAAAGATGTAGAAAAGAAATTTGCATCCTCATTCTGTCGTAACGAATAAGTCTGGCTTAACTTTGATTGCACTTTGGTATTCGGTTTTTCACTTCTTAAAGAGAAAAAGAATGGTAAAAATGAATGATTTAATTTACTTTATGAAGAATCAGTGCTTAGCACACTAGCTGCCGCTGACTCGCCTATGTTCACACCTGCGATCTAATTAATTCATACTTGCTATCTAGTTTGATGAGCCCTTTTCCAATACAGATAAGAGCCATTTAAGGGCAAAGTGTCATTTTATTAAATAAATTATCTGAATTATAGACTAACGGCTAAAAAGGAATGTACATATTTTTGTAAAATGCATTGATTGAGTGCTACTCTAAACAAATGTAGCTTGATTTGCGTGCTTTACTCTGGAATGACAATTATAGATTGCTGATGGAAAGAGAACAATTCAATGTGCATATCAATTCGGCTTTATGTAATTTTGTAATTTAAGTAAGAAAAATGAAGAAGATGCATGAAATTATTTGAAATCGGCATTTAATTAAAGATAATAATTTCATCAAGGTTTTAAGTGCTAATAGATTAGTTACTCTACTCTGTCTTTGAAGACTCTATCTAGCAACACAAAAATCTGAATTCTTTTATGAATGATAAACAATTTTAGAAATATCTATAAAGCTTATTTTTCCATTTGTATATAAAATGTAGTTTGCTGAAAAATTGCTATTGATATTTGATTTTGCTATTTGATTTTCTCATGAACGTGATTACATGGTTTATTAATTGTAGTCAGTCATACAATCAGGAAGAGGCCATTGTTCCAAGAATTTCGGGCTCAATATTGAAAACTAATAACTGACTGTATGTGTGTGTGTATAATCTGTCATGTAGAACTGAGCCATCTACATAGCAAATGCAATAGCATTTCAATTTATTTATTTTTTAATTTTTACGAAAACAGTTATATCTTAGAATTTGTATAGTTTTTGTATATGAGCCATTCCTTATTGTAAATAATACAATTAAGCATTGATGCCTTACTGCATAACTGCGTCCTGTAATTTCCCAGTTTTGCAGTAATGCCCACTGTTTCTTCAAGTCATAATAAAAAAGAGGGAACTAGAAGAAAAGGACTGGGAAGTGAGAGGTAATAAAAGTCGTCTATTAAAAATTCGTTTGAAAAACAATTTCTCAATAATTCTAAAACAATTTCTAAGATATTATCATTAAAATTAATTTCAGCGTTATAAAGGATAAGTAAGTATAAAAATGATTTTGTGGAAAATAATGGAATTTAAGACAATTGACAGAAATTTTAGAATTCCGCAAGCTTTAAATATTCTTATTACGAATTTCATTTCATATAGCAAGATTTCTTTTTCCATCTCCTGACTATTGAGAATCTATGTATCTTCAACCGTCCTGCTCTAAATGCTATCAAATCTCCCCTTAATCAACAAAGAAAAAATATTTCTTTCTTTGATATTGAAACTTGACTGCACACTATTTCCAATTACTTTTTCTTGTCCTATTTGTCTGTCGCGTATTTCTAAATCATGAATTCAATCCTTGCTACACAGAAGTACCCGAGCCCTTTGTTGTCGTCGAAGGGCCAGAAATGATTTCGCTGTTGTTCTTAACGAGACACGAAAATCCCATATAGCACAAGAAGCACGAGTGTAAAGTAGAGAAGAAAACAATCTCAAATAAAAGGGTAATCCAAAATGCCCAAAGAAATTCCGACGTCAAAAACCGGAGCTCGCTTTTAGTTGTCCAGGACCAGGCAATATCTTTTGGGAAACACATCGAAGGATATTTTCACCTTTACACGGAAACTCGATTCGTCACGGAATCTGTTTTCCTCTTATTTTCAATCTGCCCTTTTTTTCCTTTCTCTTCTAAGATAGACTCCTTACTTACTTTTGATAAAGTTGTTTGATTTTGAAAAGAGCACTGCCGAGTTCCTCCTTTTTGAAGAATGGCTTTGCCAGTCGATTCAAATTGAACTGAACTCCTCCTACATCCTGAATGCTATTGATCAGTATGCAGCCAATGGAACCCCTTTTCAATTCCGGATGAAAGAAGAAAGGTTTTTATTCTCTCTCTGGAGGTTTGGACACTGATCGATACCCATTGGAATTCCAGTGTTTACCTCTTCTCGTGTAATTTCAATTCGTTGGATTTCGCCCAGAGGAAGGAAGGAATCTGTGCAGTAAACACATAAATTTAATCGGTCTGACCCAGAAAGAGTAAATAAAATGCATTTGTGGAATTGGAGTCCATGGATTTCACTTTTTCAGATGAACAGCACAAAATTGACCCGATGATGACAAAACAGCCTATTATGGCTTATTGAAAGCTCAAAATACTTCCACTCCTTTACAGCCTTACCGATTTCAAAATGTTTAAAAACATTTTCGATTAAGTTTTCTATATTATATGAACTGAATTTTTCAGTAGCAACCTGCGTATAACAGTTTTTTATGATAAAACACCATTTCTATCTATTAAATTATTAAGGATGTTTTTTTTAAAGGCAATAATTTTTCTAAATTTTTTTTAATTGAATTATAATGATGATAGATGAGAATGATTTAGAATGAATCGTTCGACTAAGTAATTTTTAATCTTCAAAATAATTTTAATTAATAAGTAGTAAATTTAGCTTCATGCCTGTAAATGTAGCTTATGTCTATTCATACCTGTAAAATATTTTTATTTGAATATAGAAAAATAATTCGGCTCGAATTTGTAGAACCATCCTCTTAATTCTTATTCTATGCATAATATAGGTATAGGATTATTACTTTTCAGACATAAGATGACTTATAAGCTAATATATCATTTAAAGACTCTGTAATTCGAAGCAAAAAATGCACATAATCCATAAAGGCTTTAAATATTCTATCCAATTCTTCTTAATTGAATCAACAGAATAGCACATTGCCGTAACGGAACATGTCATTTTGTTAGGTAACAAAAATATCAAAAGAGTTAATGAAATATTTTATTAATATTTTGATACATTTCAACTTATTGCATTATTGCGTATTTTTTTATTTAAATTATAAAATAAAACTATTTTCTCAGAAGATACTGTTCTACAGCTAAATTCTAAAATATCAAAATTTACTATTGGTTATTATAAGCCTTTCTAATTCCTACGAACAGTTGATTTTAGGAATCAAAATGACCACATATTCTCTAAATAGAATGTTCCATCCAAAAAGATACTAGAGAAAATTAAAATATTTAAGACTCAAAATAAGCAGTCGTCAATCATTTCCTCATATTTTGATGACTTTTTTTTATCGCAATTAGTGGTAATAATGCAATTAAACAAATATTTAGAAATTGTTCTTTAACTTATTTAAGTATTCTTGCTTTTTATAATTCTTCCATTAAAAAAAAGTAAGTCTATGACATTAAAATTAAAATAGAAGTGGATTCTTTTATCGATGATATTCTTATCCATCAATAATGGAACTTGGAAGTTAGATATCATTCACAATCAATAAGAAATATGATGGTCTTGTTGTATCTTTACATTTAGAAAAAATTGATTTCTTAAAAAAAAAGTAGATTTTTTTTTATATTCTTATAGTACACAAGATTTGATTTAAATTATATGTACGACTCTTTCCGCGATATAATTTTTAAATAGAAAATTTTTTTAATTATAATTTTCAAATAGATTTTAATTTTGATGAAAGCTATCATCACTTTTTAAACAGTCGTTCACAAAGAATGGCTACAAAACTTGTAAAATCGAGTGAAAAAAGGTTTCATCGATGAAAGGAGAAAATGTATTACTATTTATTTCAATTATTTCAATAATTTACAATTATTTTATTCAATTATTCAATTTCAGTATTATTTTCCCTCAAGTGATAGACACAAGCATTAAAAATTACAAAAAAAAAAAAAAAAAAAAGTCATAAATCCACAATTTGCTATTAGAAAACTGTCAATCCCTGAGTTTCCAAAACTCCATGTTTATGCGTAAGCATAGTCATCATATTTTTCATTTTTATTTTCACACTTAAAATAATTAAAAACTTTCATAGATTTATCATGCTTTTCACAAATTAATCAATAAGGTTAATTAATTAATAAGAGAAACGATTGAAACATGTTTCACAGAATGCTAAAAATAATATTTTTATAGTTAAAATGTATTAATATTTCATTATTACCTTTTAACGCATTAATTGTGCATTAAAAGTTGAATGCTGAATCCAATTAAATTAAAGTAAAACAAATTTGACTACAATGAAATATTAATTATATTTCGAAAATGATTAAAGTTACAGTTTCAATAATGAATTAGAATCAAGAAATAAAAGTTAGTATAATCTATGTATAGATACATTAGAACCTCTTTGAAACCACCACCAAATACTAATATTCCATCAAAACCTCGCCAGAAATCTTCTGCAATGCGTATGCAATAATTCTTCCTTGCTCGAACCTATAAATCCTCCGCTAGTTTTATCAGAACGTTATTATGAGTTGCCACAGCATCTAATTACGATACACTTATCCGATTCCCCACTGCCACCTGGAAAGAGATGAATCCATCTAAAAGACTTTTCAATTTCGCGTGAGACATTGGTCTTTGAGAACATCTTATCAGCAGCGGCCATTATGCCTCAGGAACACATTAAACGCTGACAAATGTGACAGGGCACAGATATTCCCTGGGCTAACAGTACTTTGATGACTTTGGGTAGTTTGGAACACCTGTGAGAGAGAACCAGGGGCTTAGATTTCCCCTTTCCCAATTAAAAGAGCGTCGCGAGATAAGTTGCCTCCGCGCGCACGATGGGGAAGGATTGTTTTGCAGTCTTTTCCCTGCAATAAATTGTCCTGTCGACAAGGACAACAGTTTGCAGAGGTTGTTTTCAGTTAGGATTGACTTGAAATCTGCGTAACTCTATAGCGGAAAGGTTTGAGATCTGATTTGATGCAACGAAATGGGTTTTTATTACCTTTTGAAAAGTATGTTTTCAATAAGTTCACTATAACATTATGATATATAAATGCGAGTTCATTAAATCTTCATTCTTTTAGAACTCAATTTAGGAAAATAAATTTCGTTTGGAAATAGATTAAACCAGGAAAAATTAGAAAAATAAATTTAATATAATAATTTTTTAAATCAACTTTTATGCGAGTCTCAACAGAAAAAAGTTCCTTTTTATTTTAATTATTTAATATTCAGTCTCTAAATTCATTATCATACAGATTATAAGATCTTGCGATCAAATTTTTCGTACATAAGTTATTTCCATTCCTGTGTTAGTGATAGATGTCGCCACTCACATGTAATCAATATTTAATTAATTTTTTCTTTTAATTTATAAAATTTTTTTGAAAATACTGAAATTATGTATTGTTATTGGAGGCTCACAAGTATACAAAATTTCTTTAATTTAATATATTAGGAAAAGATTAAAAAAATAATTGCAAAATTCCATTTTTACAAGCCGTTGAATTGTAGATAGTTGTAATAAAAGCCTGCAATAAATGAGAGAACAAGTTATTAATTAAAAATAAACAAAGGATATCAAATTTGGAATAATTATTCATCAAGTTTTAATGAGCATTTTTTTATTGATGATGATTTGAAGATGATTTCCTTAATTGTTGTTGACAATGACTATTAAAGGAAGATGATACTATTTTCTCCATCTGGGATACATGCAACTTTTAAAGAATTGTGGGATCATACAAGTACTGACATATAAGCCTATTTCATAATATAATTTAGAGCTTCTTGACCTCATCATGTCTTGATTTTTTTTTATTTGATACAGACGGATATAAGGTTTCTTTTTTCTTAACCTGTTTTGAAATCGGATTGAATCTTTGCTCGTTTATGAGCTTTTAAAGGAAATGATAAAAAGGATAAAGCTTGACCTTTAACATTTTGATATCATATAAACTAGCAAAATTAGATGTTTTAATAGAAAAATATTTTTTTCGCATCATTTTTGATATTTAGAGTATGATTGCGTTAATTTTTTTTTTCATGCAAGGATATTTTGCTTCTTTCAGAAAGAACATAAAATATATTTTTGCTTATTCATTACATTCAGAATTTAATTTAATTATATAGTTATAAGATTAAATAAATATTATACTCATCAATTGTGTATTGACGAAACGATACTTGAAAACTACAATGTATATCTCTCTTTTACTTTTTAAAGATTTCATTATTATTATTTTTTTATTTTATCATTTATTGATTACCATTTGAATGCAACTTGTTAGATGACGCATCTGTTTAATCCTAATTTCAGGTTGATTATGTTTTCATAGCTATCGAAATTATAGTTGATTTTTTTTAGATTATTAATTTGTATTCAAAAATATTTTTATTTCAATTTGAATTTTAAAACATTCATTTTGTATTTATATTTAAACGCTGGCAGATATTACTTAAATCAAAGCTGTCTAAGTTAGAGTTCGCTTTTCTGAGCAATAATATAGAGTAATTTCTTTTTCTAATTCTTTAATATTTACATGTAAAAAAAGAATCTTGATAAAACATTTGATATGAATTGTATAACATTTTTTAATTAATTTTCTAATTGTGAATTCGACGACTTTTTTTTATAGAAAAAGTTATCATAAAGTTTAAATCATTCAAAAAATTTTAATGAGAGAAACTAATAGAAATAGTTCATTTTTGCTTGGATTTCTGTTTCTCTATTTCCAAAAGTTTCATATCAAGATTGTATAGATATTAGGTACACTTTGGGAGTCATAAAATGGAGATAAGAAGTGGTAAATAATAAAGAAAGGAATCTGAATTAATCGGCTTTTTTTCTTCTCTTTTGCTCACTGTCGTAGCAACGATAAATAACAGCCGTGGCATAATATAATTTTTCCGCCCCAAATCGTAATCAGTATCAAGTATAAATGACATCTGGGACATGGTATTTACCTTACGTTTTCCTCTTCTTTCCATGGTGCTCTTTAAGACTACTATCCGGAGCATCAATTCCCAACCTTCCCTGGCACCTCAAGATGACTTCACCACTCGTTTTCTAGTTTCTAGTACCAAAGTCTTCAAGAAACATTTTTGATATCTAAATAGATACACGTTAGCTTAAAATAAATCGACTCAAAATATAAAGTCCTTCTTCAAAATTATATTCATTAAGATACTGATTAGAGGGATTTACTGTCTTAAGTCTTTATAAGTGGAGAAAATAAGCGAGTTAGAATTAATATGATAAGAGACAGTAACTGCTGATATGATGTTGAATGACTGTTTGCATGATCACTACATATTAGGAGCTTGCATGTATTTTGATCACTTTTTTTTTCATTTTAAAAAGGCATTTATTGAGAAAAATTGGTACAATATATATCAATCAAAATATTTTCCATCATTTTCTACAACTTTTTATCATTTCCGTCCAATAAGTGTTGCAATTGGTTCAACTTCCAATTTTTTCGGTTCTCCATGCCGTTCTTTGTAATTGGTATCGAAATCACCACTCTTAAATCGTTGAAATCAAAACCGACAATGGGATATGATTGAGCAGCATCACCATAAGTTTCTAAAAGTATCTGACGGATTTCGGCAGCAGATTTCTTTCAATCAAACAAAAAAAGCAATGATTGTCGAAAATCCAAATTGGAGCGTTCCATAAATGAGGTGTTTATACAGTGAATAACTCAACAATACTAAATGGAAAACTTTCAAAATGATAATAAAGTAAATTGGTAAATAAAAATAAATTGGTGTAGTAAATTGGTAAAACCCAAAACCATTGTAGTTAATATAGATACTTCGCATGTTTACCAATAGATGTCGCTGATTAAAATACATGTAAGCACCTAATATCTATAATAAATCTAATGTTAGAATTATATTTATCATTTATCTGATGCAGGACAGTAACTACCATTATGCGTGTGAACCTGATCAAGGGATTGCTTTCCTCCCCTCTGACTTTGCTGTAACATGCTGAAGAAAAATTGTTGACGTGACAATTGCATCAATCTTAATCAAACAAAACACGAGCTCTTTTCACTTTCCAGAAGCATTATTGAGCATCCAAGATGCATTTTACAAGTCCCTTAATCTGTAAAATATGGAAATGAAAGCTACATTCCCACCAATCATATCTGTTCCAAAACTGGACTTGCTTTTAACATGCACGGCAGCCCACTATGGCTCCTTTGTTTCGCCAGATTCCTTCAGATAACGACCTCGGAGGCAAAAGCTGATGAATGTCTTTCGCTGCTTGCCCGTTTCCCAAAGGCATGCTTGCCAAAATAAACTCTTTGTTAATAAAACCGCATTTCTGTCATCCCTTTGTTACTTAATCTCCAGCCGAGCCTAGTTGATGGATGCGAAACCGTGGTCATCCAACTTTAGCACGCGATATAAACCTCGCCAAAAAAGTAAACGGGGAGAATATTTCATCCTCTGCTTGGGCCAGAATTTATACCTCTTGTGGCGTAATAGGCTTCATCAATGTCAAAGGCGACAACGAATCCGGCGAGATAACGAGGCTGCGACCGACGTTAAAAAATCTATGCTCTGATGGATGGACTCTGCCAACGAGGGCTGCGCTAAGAGGTAAATAAATATGCATGTAGTTGGTCCGCCGATTTTTTTTTTTCTTCCTACGGACGTGTTTGTTATGAAGAGCTCATATTTCGTAGAACTGTCCCGCCAAAATAAGCCTCTTCTGTCAGCGGAGAGAGATTACGAAGGATTTGGTTTGGAGCTCCTCCCGCAGATCTTGATCGCCAAATGTCACTTTTTCTCACATCCTTTGAGCTTTCTTTGGCGTGGATTTGCTGTAGATTGATTCATGGTCTGCGCATGACATCTGGCACAATCATCGTGAGTTTCTTCTACAGCGTTGGCTTATAAATTTCATGAAAAGATTTCAATAAAATGAAATATCTGATGCATTACCATACTCGCAACATTATCCTCACCCATGATTTATTTGTTGTGACTAAATCTCTGAAGCGTTTAATTTTCAACGCTCTTTATTCTCAGAAGCATCTTCTCTTTAATGAGTTCTTATTTATTTTATCTTTTTGCTGTATAATCGAAAATAAGGCGAAGAAGTTAAAGCTTTCATAAAACAAACAAACTATTAATATAAATGAGTCAAGCAGTTACAGAAAGAGAAAAAATTTTATTGAGAAAAAAAAGCGGTAAATAAAACCGTATTAAATACTTAAAATTATTAATTTATTTATTTTTATTTCTTCATTTATGACATTTTTATTTTCTTCTTGAAAAGCCTTCATATAATAGGCAATAATAATGAAAACAATTTTGATTCCTAAAACTTTTCATAGTAGAAAATCTAGTACATAATTTTATGCCTTTTTAATTGAAGGAAATATTTTCATGCTTAAAATATACTTGAATAAATTCTCCATAAATATTTGTTTATACTTTGATAAGAATTGATATTATAATTTGATATGTTATTTAAATGTATCAAGGCTGGGTTCTTTGCAACAACATGAAAGAAAATAAAAGACTAATAAATTTACAGCTATTTATTTACTAAATTTAATACTTCACTTAAGAGTGGATGCTAAAATACTTCTTTTCCAATTCAATTTCAAAGGTTAGAAATCACATACTGAAGTGAAAAATGACAGTGGAGTTACAAATAGGAGATACAGACTATATCCGGGATAAAAAGGAAATTGTTATAAAAAAATTAAAAATTATTCTTAAAAATTCATTAAAATTTAAAAAAAAGTTCTAGTGGAAATAAAATAGAAAAGCTGTTGTTAATATTGAAATGGAAATAAAATTTATATTTTGAATATTAAAATGATGCATGTGTGGCTTTTGTTCAATAATATGCTATGAAATTGTTGCAATTTTTAATAATTTTCAATGAAAAATCTAATTAATTTTTAAAAAAATTCTTTCGTAGTTGTCATTTTTTATCCAAGTAATAACCACTTGTTAAATATGGTAGCTTGAGATCATGCGATTTGCCCTGTAGAAAAGCTTCAATAATTTTTGCAGTTTACATGTATTATGACGTAATATCCAAATATTAGAGTAGCATACAAACTTTATTTTTGACATTAACAGTCAGTTCGTTCAATGCACATTCATTTAATCAAAATACTTTAGTTCTATCTTAAATAAGAATCTGACGTAGATATTTTAATTAATTAAAAGTGATTGTTCAATAATGTTATTTCATATCTGCGATATTCTGCTAATTTTTTTAGACATTAAGATTTAATCAACTCTGTAATGAGAAGCATACTAAATAATCTTTCAATCAACAAGATAAAAAAAAATCCAATTTCGGATTTTCTACAACCTTTGAAAAATCCATTTTAACAATGAAAAAGCATCACCTTCAAATTTTTGCCAATTCACTATTTGTAACCGTTAAATTTTATTCTTAGCGAACAGATTGCTAGGAAATACTACCAAAATATGAATAATAGGCAGAGCGTCTTATGAGAAAGAAGTTTTGACACTTCGCGTGACTGTGATAAATTAATAACGCTTTGCCAAATGAGCGCTTCTTCGCCATATACTGCACGCATGGCATCATTTTTTTAGAAGGATTTCGAGCTGTCATTGGTTCATGAGGTCATGGTTACTGAAAAATTTTCATTTCTTTTTCTGTTGGATGTGATGAGAACACGCCATCTCTGCACGCTATCGGAGGAGGAGGAAATCTCTCCCTTTGCGTGTACGGTAGCGCTACCTGGTGACAGAAAGAGAAATCGCCGGGAGATTATTTGAAATATATAAATCCAATTTTCTTTATTATTTCCGATATTGAAGATAAGTTTTTTTTTTCTTTTATGAAGTTTGCAAGTAAAATGTATGAGTCAGATTAAAATCAAGAATGATCTCTCCTAGTTGTTGTAAAGTTTAAATAGTTTTAATGAATGAAAATTTATGTGCATAAATTATGTTGGAAAATTCATTGAACGAAAGAATGGATTTTTGTTATCTATTAAATCCAAATAGTTTAATTGAATGCCGTTTCTTGTTTCCCAATGGAAATAAGTTTTTTCTGCACAAAACTGAGAATCATCAACGCTGTGAAGATTTAAATCATTATATTTCGTGCATGTGAATTAAGTAAATAAAAATAAATGTTATTCTGGTTATACATAAACGAACATTATCTCTTAATTGAAATTAACGAACATTATTATGGTGCTAATATGCCATCGAAAAATAGATTCTTTAAAAAAATTCAATTTGTTACATTATTTATGCATTAATCTGTATGTTCTATAATAATTTTTAGCTTTTAAATGAAATAATTTTATAATTCATGCCAGTAAGACGTCTACAAGTAGTAAACAATAATAATAAAAAAAGGATTATAATATAAAGGATTATCGGAGAAGATAACTAATCACCTGTTTGATGCTAATTAATATGTAAGTGTGAATATATAAAAAATATTTTATTAGTTATCGATTAACGTAATTAGCTTGAAGTGAAATAATTTGGAGCGAATATCAATTAATTAAATATTGATTAATAACAAATTAGCATTAACTTTTTTTATTTATTATGATAATTTGCTTAGTAATTTGCTTAGTGACATAAAAAAACGCACCTTCGATCAAAATTAATATACATCCTTACATCGAGTCAGAGATATCAATTTATCTAATTAGCAAGGCAATTTGTTATATAAGCAAAGTAATTTGTTACTTACTTTGACGTCGGTATTTTCGCTTTATGAAGATCGAATGAATATTTCTCAAAAAATGGTGAATTTTACATATATAAAGAAAAATATTCCCAGTCTTGTCCTAATCTAATCTATAATTTGGAATTGAATATGCATGCGCGTACGTGCGTACGTATGAGCATGTGATTAGCTTTACTGATTGTCTTTTTATATAACTGCAAAATAAGAATCATTGGAAATATTTTGAGCCCCAAATTGCCATTGAATTATTTCTTCTTTATTTAATTTTCTTATAAAATAAATCTCTATTTCACGGAAAATCTTTGGTGTAATCAGAACATAGAATTTTTTGAAATAATTAAAAAAATGTTTAATATTTATGATTGTTCCTAATCATAATGCAATATGTAGATTTTTAAAAATTTGAGTATTGTAGGTTCAGTTTTAGAAGAATTGTTGCAATTAAATCTTTGTTAATGAGCAAAACTACGTTAATTGCAAGAAGCGCTGATATATACATGCATAGTTTTCCGCACATAAATAAGATATATGTGTAAAACATAAATAAAATAATAACTATTTATGTGCGAATGTTATTAGAGTAATTAGTGATTATTATAATTGGAGATAAAATGATGAATATTGCCATTCTTTTTCTAAGCGTTTGTCATGAAATAAAGTAATTAATAATAATGTATATAATGTAATAGTAATGCAAGTAATATATGTAAACAAACTGAAGTATCAAATTCATGGTTAAATATGCTTAGTAAAAGATTTGTGGAATATTGAGTATTCTCATTTTTTTTTCTAAGATCCAATCTGAATAATATTATAATGAAAAAAGAGCAAAAAAATCATGCGTCGTGTCTACGATTACAATCGCACAGTATGAAATATAAGAAGATAAATTGTCATTACATACCTCTATGGCTGACAATTATTATATTATTTAGTTCATAGTTGGCAAACTCTGATTCAAACTGATTGTCTTTCAAATATAAAGTAAATTACGGATAGAAATCAAAACATTTATCTCTTTTTCCCCCCTATGAATCGTGAATGGCCACTTTTAAGAGACAGCATTAAAATAGGGTACTGTTTTATTTCATTTGTCTGTTTCATATTATTCACACTTTGTAACATTGCTTTTAATAATTAATAAATAAAAATTTCGCTGACGGTTGTCTCTGTATTTATAAGAAGATCTTGGCTACCTTAATTTAACATTTTCTGTTAGATATATGAGTAAGTCTAGTTTCTGAAGTGGAAGGCTACGCAATTTCAGATAAATGAAGCAATCAGCACTGAAGCGACTACATGAAATGTAGGTCAATCAGAATTCGCACCAGATAGACGCTTTTCTGTAACAGAGATTTTGACGGAAAAATAAGGTCTTGTGTTAATTAAAACTTACTGAGCCCTTTTCCTAGACGCTCTTCAAAAATAAAAGGTCGAAGACCGTTCACTAGAAAGATTAGTTTAAAAGTTGTCGAAAGTACTTAAAAGTAAAACTTGACGTATTCTTCTTGAAGTTTCTTAAGTATCTTTAAAACTGCCCAATTGGGAAGACAAGAAACAGGTGGGGCAGTCCACTCTACACAAATCGAAGAAGAAATACCCCTAATTAAACTGAAAGGATTTTTAACGGGAATTAAACTGTCACCCATTATTTTTATCAGATTTGTGCAGTACTGCCCGTGAAAACTAATGATGTTATAAAAAGCGAAATGAGTTTTTTCATAAAGGAAAGCATTTCCTCTAATGCAGCTGAGATGGAATATTTGAAATGAAACTATAAACTAATGTGAAGCTAAGTATTATAAAGCAAAGAAAGAAAACTATAAGCTAAGAAACCATAAACTAAGTATTATTTAGCAAATTAGACAACATACTATGACTATATTACTTATTGAATCAATATAAATCAGTCATTTGTATAGGATTCAGCAGACGCACATTATAATTTCATTCCTGTTTGCTTATAACTAGAATTTCTATAAACCTTGCAATTACAAAATTATGCTCGAACGACTACGAAATCAAAAAAGAATTAAAGAATATTAAAATTATGTTTTTTTTTTTTTTTTTTTTTTTTTACTTTTTAGTCTTTCAAAAAGGGAGAAAGACCAGAATCACTGTAGCAAAGCAGAAGTTGACATTTCTAAAAAGTCGGGAATGAATATCGTTCATGGGATGAAAAAGTGATAACTGTCCAGTTTTCTATTGAAGAAAAAGTTAGAATGATGTTAAAAATAACAGAATGTTTGTTTTAAACTTTATCTGAAAGCCTAAAATGGCGAAAAATCCTGATTCAGAATACCAGTATCTGACTAGTTACAAGAGTATACTTTACTATGTTAAAGTAATTTCCGTAGCTTAACATTGCTAAAGAAAAATTAAATCATTCTTTTCAAGGAAAAGTGGTAAGCACGTTCTTATGTTGAAGAAAGAGTTGGAAATAAGATAAATATAGCTTTTGGAAACTACTCTTTAATTTCAAATAAGAAGTAATATCTTAAAGAAGGAAATCAAACTTCACAAAAAGAAAAATGATTTTACCTTTAAGCAAAATTATAAGTACTGAATTTAGAAGAGTCATTTGGTCTAGAAGAAAAATTCATCTTAAAATTCTATTGGAAAGGTACTGATTTTATGGAAAATAATAGCGATACTGTTTCATTTGCTAGTAATCATGTCTCTATTTCAGTAATAGAGAAACAAGAAGAAAAAAAAAAAAGAAGAAGAAGAAGAATGGCAGAAAAAATGATAATATTTTTGTTAATTTTGCTTAGAAATTTGGAAGCAATTTTTGTATGTCATTAGAAAGAATTGTATTAATTGATAGTTGCATAATTCTAGCATATTACTGTTTTGCTTTGTTTAAATGAAGAATTTTTTACCCAAGCACATATTTTCAAAAATATCTCTAAGATCTGTAAAAGAAATGCTGTTGAAACGCAAATCTAAAATTTTTACAAGCGAAATGCCGTAGAAGTGGAATGGGGCGAATTCCTAACTAGTTTTTCAAAATTCACTTTTATTATAAAGAATGAAATATGAAATGGTAAACGGAAACGAAAATCATTAGAAGGGGCATTTAAGAAATGATACTATGTAAAGAAATGATGTAACTATATTCCATTAGAAGTAATAAATGATATAGAAATTTTCTTTTTATGTAGTTTTTTTAGCATAGAGCGAAAAAAAAAGTACTTTGGCAACAGCAACAACAAAATAAATTTTATTTTAATCAAACTGCTTACTTTTAAATAAGGCAATATAAAACTAGTCAAATGAAAATTTTTATCTACATTTCTGTAATTTAAAAGAAATACTAAGATTTCTGAAAGTAAGTGAATGCACAATGACATGAACTGAAATAAACTAAACAAGATCTTAGTTTGCTTTGGATTTGATCCAAAGTTTCTTTTTTTCCCCCATATATTCCGTAGTGGAACCATTTAATAGAAAAAAAAAACATTGTAAGTTGAAAAATTGGCGAGAGATTTCATTTTTATCTTGCATTCATTTTAGCATATTTTAGATTTCAGGATGAATAATTTTTTTTGTAAATGACGACATCTAAACGGCTATCGAAGTTTTTTTTGACACTTTTAAAAACAATTTCTTTAATTATAAGCGAGGCTGCATTTTTGGTAAAGAGAGAAAAAATATTTCCAGAAAGTAATTAAATTTTACAAATAATCAGAATATCCAAGAAATATTGCAGTTTCGTAGAGAGAGAGAGAAAAAAACACATCAAAGAAGACAAATTCACTAACTTAATGATGCATGAATATTTGCCTCCTTCTTTATTAATACCCTCTAAAGAATTATCGATTATTTGTAAATTTACAAAATAAAATTATTTTTTATAAATCTTATTAAAGATTTCAATTCATTACTGATTTAATTCTAAATCTAAAAACCTATTAAGTAACCTTTATTTATATACATACATCCATGAATCATTTTTAGTGCTTGAAATGTAAAGAGATGTTAAGAATTTTTAAAAATGATAGTAATTCCAAAGCTCTGTAAAGAGTTTTCTCCCCTATACAGCTTCCTTCAGTGAATTTTAAAAAGCTTTAAAAAACTTCTGAAATATCAATACGCAAGCCTTTATCAGAAGAAAATTTCAAAAAGGGATTTATCAGCAGCCATGCAAAACTCAAATAATACCCTTAGTACAACACAAACTCCTCCTTTCTACAAAAGCTTGATGAGAAATTAATATCCAGAAGGGCTCTGCTAGTTGCAAATATTTTTAAGTGTGCCTCTTTCATACGTATCTGCATTGAGCCACAGAGTCATTTGGGGCAATCTAAAACATTTAGTTAGTCATTACCTTTTACAAGTCGGTCGTGAGGACATTTAATGAAGACATCACGACACTTTACAGAATCTCTACCGTCCATTGTTCTCCTAAGTGTCATTAGTCGTTGATGGCTTTCCTAGAAGATCTGCTCTGACTTGTAAACCGAAACTTCTATCGCTATCGAAGAAGGAAGACTGAAATGTCTATTTAATGATTTTTCCCCCGTGGGATTATAGCTCCTTCATTTTTTACAAATCTTGTTTTGTTTCGAAAAAGTAAATTACTAGATATACAGACTGTAGATTTATGGACGTCATTGTTGGTAGGGTAATTATTGCTCGGATTTTTCAACAGTGTGAGAGCTGGTGCTTAAAGACGATCGGGGTTGTAAGAGGGCAATTGTCTCTGTGAGATCGTATATGACATCACACTTCCATGTAACTTATTTTGAAGCTTAAAAAAAAAAAAAATAGTTTGAAATCTGAAGAATGCTTTCAAGTGAAATGAAAAAGTATTTTGGAATGTATAACAGCATATTTTAAGTATTGAAATGATATTTCATTTATGTATCATGTTTTAATTTATCACGGAATCGAATAAATGTTTTTAAAAAATTAAGCTTTCGATATGAACGCATACGTTACTAGAAGATACTAAATGAGCTCAGATTTTAAATAATTGTAAATTTAAATAACATTGTTGAAATGTATTTAATATAAATTAATAAAATAAATTAATAATAAATGAATGTTAAATTAATAATGTAATAAATTAGAAAAATTAGTACGATAAAAATTACAGATAATTTAATGATTAGTGAAATAATAATTAAATGTCTGAAGCAAGGATTTTGAATCTAATCAGTGTTTTTCTATGAATATTATTCATATATTTTACCATTTGAAAAATTGTTTTTATTCAAGTAAACCAAAGAATTGGTCTATAGGTTTACAAGATTATTTATGGAACTTCGTAACAGTTGGTAATTTAATTTATCAAAATTCAGTTCAATCTTACTGTTTCTATAAATGAGGGTTCGAAAATATGAGTGAAGGAGACAAATTTAAAATCATCTGGTATACGAATTAGCAGTAACTGATTAGTACAATATTCCTCATTAAATATTAGTACTTGTTTAATTTTACGATCTCTATAACAAATTCCCCTTCCAAAATGCAATCTGTCGTCAACTTGGCGATTGGAAACTTATCGTTGCCAATATTGGCGTAATCTGAAAATCGTTAATTCATTATCTTGGCTATCGAGGCATAATTTAGAAATCGCCAAGTAAACCCATTTTCTTGGCCATCTTGGAGTAGTTTGAAAATCTCTCAAGTAATACCGGAAAGGCGACCCATCTTGGTGAACTTTTGGTATCATATATTTAATGGAGCTTCGCTATTTTGGCATAATTTAAAAACCGTAAATTAAAATCATTATCTTGGCGTTTTTTGGCATTATCTGAAAATCGCAAATAGTCCTCTGGGTCGTTTGAAATTCGCTCAAATAAAAACGGGAATGCAACCATCTTGATCAACTTTGAGTATGTTTTATTTAATGGAGCTTCGAATTTTTGTCATAATTTGAAAAGCGCCAATTAAAACCATTATCTTGGCGTTTTTTGGCATAATCTGAAAATAGCAAATAATCTTCAGGGTAGTAAAAATAAACAAATGCCATAAAAACATATTTAAAAAAAACTATTTGTCTGCTTATGGTTTTTTCCATTTTGAGCATTGTTTGAGGATAATCTTTTGAGAAGAGATTCATATTATCAAATAAAGAAACCATGCTCTCTAGAATGCATTTGAAAATTCACACGAATAATTTCGACAAAAAAGGAGTAATTTAATGAATTGTTTAGCTTGACTGCTTTATCATTTCTAGTTCATCAGTGTTATTTTTTATAATTTGACCCTTTTATGGTCATGTCCGTTAATATCAGGGGGATCAAATTACTGCTTCTCAAACTTCTTAACTGAAATTAAATCATTCTCGCTATAATTATATGCAAAAATACCACATTATCGATAAACGTTTGAAATATTCGATGGATTCTTAATTGAATCAGTAAAACAGCATAATTCTGAAACGGAAGAGGTATCATCTAATTAGATTATCAAATAAAAGTAGTTAAGAGTTTAACATATTAAATCAAATTTGTAGTGTTTCAGAGACCATTGTGCTGCGTATTATTACTATGAATGCTGAATTCTCAGAATTCAAAAATCTGAGTTCCAATATGGATGAAATTATTTCCTCCAGTATCAGTAATTGCAGTAAACACTTCAAAGATAACTTAATTTTCATATAACATTCGCCATCACATTGTCTTCTTCTCGAAAACCATTTCCTAGCATATCTTCCATGCTTGCTGTAAGCTATGATTTATTGCTTGGAGCATATAAAAAGTTATTTCATAAACATTATTCTGATACCGAACTGCATTGATTGGGAGATTTTTATTTAATGTATTATAACATGCTAAAATTAATAGAAAATAACGAAAACCATGATATTTTAAAACATAGCTGAATTTTGAATTACATTTAAAATTATTATAATTAATCGTATTGGTGACAGCTTTGAATGAATGTTACTAAAATCTAAGATTCCCATTCAGTGCATTATATGTACTGTCATAAAGAGCAGACAATGAAAGCATGGCGCAATAAAAGCACAGCTAAATTATGAAATATATCCGAAATAGTTATAATTATCCATACTGAAGAGAGTTATGATTAAAGGCTATTAGTTAATGAATGCAGCTAGAAGTTAATAAATATATTTTAGATAGACTTTTTAAATTTACGTGCTTTGCTTAAAAAACCCATCGTTCAAAAAAAAAAAAAAAGCCAGTTTGCAAGGCTTATGTAGTACTTTGGCAGATGTGTTTTGCTCCAATTTCTTAGTAATGTTCTCTAATTTGCCTAGAAGGCCCCGTTATTATTATTATTTCATCTGTAGAGTGATAAGTAACAAGGCAATCTTGATTACAATATCTTGGAGAATCGGGGAGAATCTAGGAGATGTAGAACTTAGAAGAGAGACAAGAAAGCGGAAAGTTTGTGTCTCGCCCCTTCTCCAAATGCATCTCTCGGGGTATCTTGAGTGACCGATTATGAGAAAGTTTGCGGGATGCCCCGCGCTTCCCATTACAGAGTCTGGAGTCACCTAATAAACCTTATGGACTTCATTTGCTCCCGATTACGTCCTTGTCGTCGGAGCCGTTTCTCAAATAAACGCCATTTTAAACGGCCCCCGCCTCACATAAAAAAGGGCCCATAAGAAACTCAATGAGATCAATTTGTTGCCATTCAGTAAACGGTTGTTTAACAGGAAGAAGGCACGAATGGTACGCTTGATCGTTTTCTAAACGTCCCATCCTCCCTTAATGTAATCGTTTGTACTGCCACTTTATGTCCTGCCCCGCGCTCTGGAATAGATATCGTTTTACATTGTATGTGAAGAGATTTTTTTTTCTCCCTTTTCATTGAATTCTTGCAATACTTTTTCAAACAGATTGAAGGCACTTGAATTGGCGTAATCCTCTGATGATAATAAGTTTAGAAGAGAATTTTCTTTTTTTTAAATACGATTCCTATGAAGTTTTACTTACTTTGTAAATATGTGTGAATATATCTAAACTTCAGTAAAGATCTGTATTCAAAAAATATTTCAGTTCTGTCACACACCTATTTTATACAATAATGTGTAATTTTTTAAAAAAATTCTTATGCTAGTAAAAATGTATACTATTTTTAGCATGTTTCTATTAGTTACAAACCAATTTTGTAGTCCATTCAAGCAAATTGACCTCAAAGCGATATATTGATTACCAGCTACAATTTTTTTTCCTTAGTACGATATTTGTGTCACAATGTCTACATTTAATATAGTTGATGAATATCTAATTGAAGCTGTTCCATTGAAATATAACTTCTACTGAATAATTAACCCCCCCCCCGATATTTAAGCTTCGAATTCAATTTATAGGTTTGTTATTTTTAAGTATTTTTATAAAATATATTTATTGTTTTCAATTATCAGTTTTAACTATAATTGCCGTTTTTCCTTTTCTTTTTTTGAATGGGGAAATTTCTGAAAGAATTTCATTCATTGCTTTTGGCAACAAGCAGAATGAAAATCTTCATCACAGTAAGTGATAGAAATAACATTTTCACATTATTATAAAAATAAATTAAATTATACTTTAAAAAATGAAATGAAAAATAACAAAGTAGTTTTGAAAGTTTCACAAAATTAGATAAGTTTAACATTTAATAATTAAGACTATTTAGACAATATAATTTTAAACTCATTAAGCATGTTTCAAATAATTTTTAAAAGACTTAAAAGTTTTGAAAAAGGATTTAGACATCTAATTATTTTAACTTTATTAAGCTAAAGATAATAATTAAAAAAGTCTAGATATATGCAAATTCTTGTATTTTATTTTAAAGAAAATAACCGGTCTGTCATTAGAAACTGTTGACTATCATTTTGCATTGATAAATCTACAATTGATTTACGGTAACATAAAAACTGTGAATAACCTGAAATTATTTCGCAATTTTTAGTATCAATATGTGATATGATTAAATTTTTTATAAGTGTATTAATCATAATATGTTTTGCAAAATTATTATGAATAAAATCAAGGTAAATTTGTCTTCACGGCAGTCGTCATAATAGTTTACACTTTCACATCCGCTAAATTCCATCGCCAAATAATTATCTTTATTTGCAAGATATGAGCAACGGTGCATAATTTTGTGAGCCAATTATTTGCATGAGAAACAGAGTTTCAAAATTGTCACAAGAAAAAATGAAATTTAACACTTGCGCGAACATCTAAATTTATTACTCCCACTGAAGTAGAACCATGTTTCCTTGGCTAATTACAGCATATGAAACCGTGTTTATTTTCTTCAGAATATGTAATGTATATCCCCTTTTATAAAAAGAGAAGACTTTGTCTCGTTTTAGAATCAGTGTTCCATTCCTCTAATGAGAAAATTACGGGCATCTCGAAGAGTGGAAAGATGAAAAATCATTTCTGCATATGGTAACTGAAAATGACAAATCTTCTCCACATAAATCTCTTGAAAAATAGGGTTGAAAAAAATAGTGACGGAATGAATTCCACACTAGAGCACAAAGGCCATCTTTGAAGAGCATTGCCTGTCCCTAACGAGGCAGCGAAAAACTCATCAGTTATGCTTTTTTTTTGTCTTCGCTCGAGATGTATCGCATCTTTCTAGCTTCCATTGATCTTCCGAGAAACTTTCCCGCCTCCCTCACCTCCCTTGGACGGCCACTGACTCCTAAATAATAAATGAGGAAGAAACAGGGAGGGGGACAGCAGGAATCAAAAAAAGAAAAGAAGGAATAAAGAAAATAAGCAATGATACGCAGGCAGAAGAAGAAGAAGAAAAGAAAAAAAAAAGTGTATATATCCAAAACGCTTTGCTGAGAGTCGCACACCAGTTGGAACGTTGACAGGCGATGTGCCATTTACCCTTGATGCAAGGGCTTATCGGCCCTGGCACCATCTGGGGCCCGAGCGCCCTCCCGTCGAATGATCCTTTCAGATTAGAAATCCTTCCTCTCGCTGATTTCTGAAAGGATGCAAGCAAGAGAGTTGAAGGAAGCACAGGAAAAAAAAATCAAGAAAAAAGCAAAAGAAGAAGAAGAAAAATAAAGGCAGCGGAGGAAGATAAAGGAGAAAAGGCGAAATTGTGAAAAAATAGATCTTGCAAAAGAGGGATTCTGATGTTGACATGTATTGAACGACCGTTGGAAGATGGGCTTTTGCCCTTTCATAAGTTTACGCGTCTGTCTTGGGGCACCATCTGGTTCTGAGCTCTTCTCGTCCGGTGCTTCTGCTGAAGGAAGAAGAGCCGATTTCTGTTTAAATATGCATTACCCCCTGTACGCAGCATGAAGTCCACTTGGTTATTTAATAAAAAAAATATTAATACTATCTGTTTTCAACAATGAAATAAATTTGTCATTTATATTACAATAAATTATTTTTTCTTTTTCATAAGCATTAGGTAATAAAATATATTAAGGCAATCATAAGGTAAAGTGTTTTACAGGATACAGACATACTGATACACATTTTGAAAGAAAAATAATGATTAGGAAAAGTACTCTTAGAATACGAGTTGTAAATTTTATGACCAAGAAACCCAAATAAGATTTAAATCGTGGATAAGGTACAAAGATAAAAAATTTAAGGAAACTTGGATTCATATACTTTACATTCGCTGTACAGTTGTATCGTAATTTCTGACATTACCTTTTATAATAATTGACAGTTTGGATGCCTTTAGTATTTGTCTGAAAACAAATATATTCAAATTTGCATTTTTAGAAAACTACTAATTCCCGTAAACCGATTTAATTCCAAATTTAATTAAAAATTCAACATTATTCACGTGAAAAAACCCACGAACGAATCGTTTTTATCTATCATAATCATCAATGCATGGATAAACATATATATATAATCTATTACTGAAAAATTTAGTCAAAAATTCGAGGCATGATTTCATTCTTTCAGTTGGAAGCATATTATGGTTTTAACTCGAAGTGTATTGGCCAATTCTGTCTTCCACATAGATGCTTACTGTTTTAGAAAATCTCCTCTGTTCTGCAATCCAACTAATGCTCTTTTAATTATATGCCATGTTTTAGTTGAATTTTTCCTTTTAACAAAACCCCTTTCAAATTTTTTGAAGATTGTCTTATTTTCATCTAGTCTTTCCTATTCCTACTTTGAGAGAGATATAACTTATTTCTGTTCATATTCTGTGACACGTATAACTTATTTCTGTTTTTGAAGAATACTGATTTTTCGAATAACATTTGAAGTTAATCTAATGTTATTAATTATAAAAGTTTGTAACATGAATTATATAACATGAAATTTAATTCACATTTAAATTTTTAATTAAAATTGGTTTCAGTGCAGCATATTCGTATGAACGGATCTTCAGCTGGGAAGAAAAAAAAGCATTCATGCATCCTTCCAGTTGATTGTTTGGTCCAAACAGTCTATGTATAATTTTGATGTGATGACCACATATAAAATTCTATTCTATTACGTTCCGATTTCGGTCAAATATTCACAGACTGACAGATACAAATACTTTCAAATATATAGATTACGAATTATGTTGGCAGAAAATTTCAGAAGGATTTTGAAGGATTACTTTAATGAGTTAGGAATGCATTTTTAAAGGAAAATTTTGTTTATCGTTTATGCTTACTTCATTGGGTTATGCTTTGTTTATGAAATTTGGTAGGGAATGAAAAGCAGCTGTCATCCAACTTTGTATATTTTAAGTACAAGCAAACAAGCAACGCCCCCCCCCCCCAAAAAAAAGCCAATTAAGCAGTTTTGGGATATATAAGAGCGTTGAATAAGATTCTATGTAGAAGTTGCAAAAGTTTGTTTAGCTCTTTAGAGTCAGTTAATACAAAGGCTTAAATTTAACGCTGTTAAACTGTTTTTTGTTGCATTTTTGATTGATTTCAAAAAGGAATTATGACATTCTGTGAAATAAATGATGGTTTGGACTATTATTTATTCAATATAGGATTGCGTTTCTGCCTATCCTTTTTCTTTTTTTTATTTTCTTCCTGTTTTATTAATATTGTTAATATCTTTTTGTTTTTTAGATGTTTTTAGATGTTTAATTGCCATTTGTAAAATAAGATTCAATGTTTCAGTTTTTACCAAAGTATTTTGATATCCATTCCATCCGGCTATAAATAAAGTAATAAATTCATCGGATTTAATTCGAACGAAATAATTATTTAATTTTGTAATCGTCTGATGAATCTGTGTTTTTTCTTCTGAAGAAAAGATATTGAAAAACTTTTTTTTTTAATACTTAAGCATATGAATGACAAATCTTAAAAATGAGCAAAGGTGCGCATTGTGACTGACTTTCGGACTATGAAGACAAAACTGTATGCTTTTTTAATCTGAAGCGAATATTTGAATTTACTTTATTGTTTCTGAAAAATTTAAGCTCGGGATTGGGTAGAGCTGTCATCCATTTTCTTTGCCATTATCCTTGCAGCTGAATTTAAAGTTTTGAACAAAAAGACATTAACATATATTTATCAGACAAATAACCTAGTTTTACGTCAGATTAAATTCTGTGTCCGGAAAATAAAATCAGATTGAAATAGAGAAAAAAAAAAAAATGACTCGAGGAAAATGTTCCGTTTTTGTGGAATTTCCACATCGTGAAGCCTTTCTCACACAATGACTTAAGAATTGTTTTCTTCTCATATTAGAAGACATCATTTAAAATCGCTTTACATACACAATTTTTTTGATAAGATTCAACAAAATAAGAGGACATTAAAAACGACTTAGCCGAAATGGTTGCTTGATTTCGAACTTCTCTTTACAATACTTTTTCTGCGATGCAATCATGAAAATCGTCTAAATCATTCACTTTTGACTTTAAAAAAAATTGGAATTAAAGTTTAAAAAAAATGGATGATTTGAATCATTTACTAGTTGCAAGCATTGAATCTGGGGTAAGAAAATTGTAGATTCTAAAAAGATGACTGAACTTTAAAAAAAGGGCTGGTAAGTCTTAAATCAAATCTCTTATGGTGTGTGAGTTAAAAATGTGAAAAAATGATCAAAACTGCGATTTTTTTTAAAATTATTTTTATTAATACTGTACAGGCAGCAATGCAGCATTTTTTTTTTTTTTTTTTTTTTTTTTTTTTTTTTTTGCTTCAAAAAAATATTTAGATAGCGAATTCTGTTATTCTATAGCAAAATCATGCTCATCCGTATACTGATGCAAAAACAAAACTGTTTCTCTTATCTTAACATTTTATATGAGATCAAGTCAGTCAGTAAAATATTCAGATTTTCTAGAGTTTAACGTCAATATTTACATATAATAAGATCTTTCTATGAAAAGGGAAAGTACTAAGACTGACACTGCGCATGCACGTTGCGTAAATATTTTGTTCTCCTACTCTTGCATTAACGTATAATACTATCAAGAAAAATAATTTCATTTATCAATGCAGTCATTTTCGTAGCACTTGAACGATTAAATATTAGAGTTATTTATTTATAAAAATATTATAAATAAATATTAGAGTTAAGAATTTATCATTACTTTATTTTTCATTATTTTAGAAATTATTTATGTTCTATCTCCCATTTTAGTTGATTGTCATGGTATGCTTTAGACAATAATGATGCATTTTCCACTTCTTATTTCTCTTGAAATGTGTATGTTAAACGAAAATCAACGGAATTGTTCTAAGGAAGTTAATTAATTGAAATTTGAGAAAAAATAGAAAAAATTAACTACAGGTATCTATGAAATTTAAAATATTTTGAGTTGCTCAGATTTTATTTCAACTTGATATTTTTTTCTAATGTCATAAATGTTTAATAGATAAAATTTGGCATAAATAAATTATTTTTGAATATTTTTTTTAATTTGATGTCACATTATTTTGTTAATAATTTTAATGATTTATTTTAAAATTTCAGAGAAATATATATTGAGAAAGAAAAACATACATTGTAGAAGTCATAGAATTTCATTAAAATTAAGTTAGATAAATTTTGTTTTCTTACACTGATTGCTGAATTTTTTGAGGCATTATATCAATGATTATGTTACAAAGTAATAATGAACCTTTCAGAGTTGTACCTCGGATAATTAGAGAAAAAAAAAAAGATTTGGAGATTTGCCCTGTTTTTGAATAGGTTTGCTGTATCTGAACTAAGGATTTGTCCAGCACTTTTAAGGCAAATTTGTTTTCTTCCATTTTTTGATATATTTTCTTGTTGTAAAATGAAGTGAAGCTAAAATTATTCTAGACCTTTAATTGAAATTCATGTTAAAAAATATCTTATGAAGATTATAATTGGAATTGGATGATTAGATAAAAATAGTTAATTAGATCATTTATACCACTATAGAAAAGAAAAAGAAACATCTTGTTTCTTTATTATTTATTTATTTATTGTAAAAAAAAGTTGATTTAACTTAATGAAAGCTTTTAGGTTGATTTTCTGTTGTCGGATTGCAAACAATTTTTGATTTCTGTTTCTCTCTCTCTCACTCTTTTTTTTTTTTTTTTTTGCTTATCTTGTTTTCTGTGATACAGTATAATTGATGACATGCCGTCATTGAATGTGATAAAGGAAGAAAAAAATGAAAGCAATTATAAAAAAATCATATTACTCACCTCTGGTTTCTTCATTAAGAAGATGCTACTAGATTTTCTTTTATTTTTACTGAACTTTCAAAATTTTCCTTAAGCTTCTTGTTAGTATTTCGTGAAATATTTTTGAATAATTTTAATTTGAATTTTTGATACTATATATTGTTTAGTAAATTTAGGATTTTAAATGATATATAATTAGCTGAAAATTAAAAATTTTTTTCTCCTATACATATAGAATGAATCATGAAAAATCACCTAATTTTCTATGTAAGCTTCAATCCGAAATGGGGGATCTAAGGTTACAATCAAATACTTTTTAACTTATTTGATGTTTTTCTCTATATCTAAGTTGAAAATAATTTTTTTTAAATTCTAAAATCACCTATAAGTTCTGCTAGGATTATTATTTCGATGCATAGCATAAAATAACCAACAAATATTTCTTATGAGATGACTTCTGACATCAAAATCCAAATTTTCTCTGTTTGAAGTCTATGGCTGAACTTATTAGTTGAAAGTATTAATAAATCAAGAAAAAAATTATATATTAGGAAATGTTGTTACTTGCTCGGAATTTTGAAAAAGTTAAATTGAAAAAATTATTCATTGAAAAAGTATTGAGATATTCACCTTTTCCTTAGATGATGCAACAAAATATTTCAGTCGTGGAGTGAGAAGTCGTATCCTTCCTTCTAAATATTCCTTCTAAAGTCTATCTTCCTTCTAAGATTCCTTCTAAAAGTTGGAAAAAACACAACAATATGTTTTTCTTAAGGATTCTTTGAAACTAAAATATTGAAAAACAGGAAAAGCTTTTGCATATATGTTCTATAAAAAAATTAATTGAAAAGAATAAAATAAACTCTATAAACATGAATCTTATTGCAATTCTTTACATTTATTACCATTAAAGGAAACAAAATGCGTTGATAACAGCAATCCTTGAAAGAATCGAGATAAACTCTTCAGCTCATAAGATTGAAAAAAAGTATAAATAGGCTAGTCATTCAATATCTCCATTTTTCGAAGTATTGGTAGAAGCTAAATTTTTATGTCTCCCCTAAACAAAATGAACAAAATCTGGAATGGAAAAATGCCTTCTAGATTGCATTGATATCTTACATCAAGGTCTGTTGTTGTGGTTATTTTCCAGTAATAAGATGTTTGTTGTAGTGAGTGTAGGAAACTGAGGGGTCCGTTGAAGACATAGCATATTTAATCTATATTCCTTCATACTCATTCAATTTCTCAGCGATTGTTGGACATAAAAATAAACACAAAGTGTTTTCGGTGAGGCTTGTTGGTGGAAAAGTTCCCAGGTTGAATTGTGGTGGGTATACCGCAGGTTATCTAGATTTTTCTCGCTTTATAAAGAGGCTTCAGAATTACATCTCTAATTTAAATAACTGCTTTGGAAATCAAATTGAAGATTGTTGTGCTGCAAAATTAAAGGATATAGATAGTGATTTTGCCTTGTCAGCTTGAAAGCTATTCATTTTTCTATTCTGAATATTCATATAATTTTCCGACTAGTGACAGCGTTCAAAGGAAAGAAAACGGCTTCCTTTGTTAGTCAAATAGCTTCTTATGTTTCAACTACTCTGCAGCGTTTTTCTTAAATAATGTGTTGATTGGATTCTTAAAATGTATAGTTGTGTCTTTCTGAATCTTGCGGATGTTGTATCTCAACCAGTGACCGCGTTCAGGGAAAGAAAGGATTTTTAATGGATCATTAGTTTCTTGTGTTTAAGCTATCTTGTATTTTTCTTCGCAATGTGTTGATTAGGGTCTTAAAATATATATTGGTACCTTCCACAATATGTTTCGTCCAGTAGTTGCATTGAAGAAAAAATAGAGCATCTTTTGTTGGCCCAACAGCTTCTTGTTTCAACTATATTATAGCTTTTTTCTTCGTAATGGGTTGACTAGATTCGTAAATCATAAAGTAATGTACCTGAGATAGTCCTTTAATCATAATTATAAGCATATCTGTATCAGTACCCATTACTGATACTAGTATTTCATTAATCTGGCATGCATTTATTACAGTTCAGCTGATAGTGTATATACGCCCCCATCCACCTGCATAACAGTTATTCCTTCAGAATGGAAGCAGTCTGTTATCATTTGAATAAGTCGTGGTATGCTCTAAGAAGAATTCACAAAAAGGAAGATGGAGGAAGTGTTTATTCGCTGCCACGATTTCTTTTTTGTTATTCATTTTCATACAACAACAAAAAAATACAACAGTCGTTTAAAAGAAGAAAGAGCTGGAACATAGAGCCCACATCCATATTTTTAATTATTCTTTTCTTCTTCATTCTTTTAGTTGATAAAGTATACGGATATCCATAAAAACAACGATCTGTTGTGAAGAAAAGAGCATTTCTGTGCCAATCTAATACATATGAAACATATCTATATAT
Organism: Argiope aurantia; assembly: GCA_026543865.1. Taxonomy (NCBI): domain Eukaryota; kingdom Metazoa; phylum Arthropoda; class Arachnida; order Araneae; family Araneidae; genus Argiope; species Argiope aurantia. Next base: position 121,399 of record JAPMOR010021420.1, read on the forward strand.
ATGTGTGTCATATTCAGCTTAAACCAATTGTGTAAAAGTAATCTTCCATCTACAAAGGATAAAAAGTTGATGATGATTTAAATATGGTTCTGTCGATTATTTGTCGATTATAGCTGTTATTTCGATATATTCTTTTAAACGCTGCTTTTATTTTTATATATTCATATATTCGTTTAAATTTTTAATGCATTTCGTTTTCAATGAACTGCATCAAAAAATAAGAAAAATTAAGGAGATGTTTCGAGATAATTTCGTAAATTTACTCCTATTGAGAACTACATCATTCTTGCCAAATAACTGCACAGGATTAAATACCATATTTTTATTCCTTAATATAAATGCATTGTTATAGCAAACGTCCGTTTTTTTTTTTTTTGTTTTTTTTTTGCTGCCTTCAAATTTAAATTTTACTAAAAGACCCTGCCGTAATCGAGACATTAATTTTTCCCAATTATCTTTTACAATACTACTTCTCGTTTTATCATCAGCCACAAACCCTATGTACATATCGCTGCTAATAATAAAGGAGAATGCGTATTCTTGTGCTGTTTTCGGTACTCTACAGGCTAAATAGTATGACTTAAGAGTTAAGAAAACTTGTTACAAATTTGTTTTGGAGTATGCGAATATGCGCATTGTTTTTTTTAAAGCTTTCTTTAAAACTATAAAAGAGTTAGCAAGACTTTACCCGTATTTTGACAGAGATTTCAGGAATATTTGTGCTTAAAAAATTATATAATTGTGAAATTAAAAAAAAAATCTTTTACTTTTCGTTCTTTTTATAATATTGAAGAGTATGACAAAGGAAAAATATTATCAATCATTGAAACCAAAAAATTAATTACAACGTAATAGATACTAACCCTTAGTAGGATTAGGCAGATATGTTTAAGAGGGAAAACCAACCTAAAAAATTACATACTGGCCTTTTGTTTTGTTTTTATTCTTGATTATCTTTAAGCAAAAAATAATTAAAAGAATCTTAATTCGAAATATTTCATTGGGATGTCATAATTAATTATTTTAATTAAATTCTAATTAATCTTTTCGTAATTTTTGTTTAATTTTTTTATTTTTTCGAAAAAAATTCTAACGCACATGCGACCACTATTGTATCTTTTTTAATCCAAAAATAAATCGCGTATTGAAAATTGTTGAAAAGTCTGGCAAATATGGCAGTATCTGCGTCGCCATTGCGACTAGAAGCCCTTCATGATACAATGTAGCTAAGGGAATCGAAGAAATTATCAGATTTCAAGCTTTTATTTAAAAAATATAATGCTAGTAAAATTTAAATGAAGAATTTTCTTAACCTTCAGAATAGTAAGCTTTGAAGCATTGCAAATTTCCCCAATATTATAATATTTAGATTTGTTATATAATCTCCCTTTCCATCGCTCTCTTATTTTCTGTTTCCTGTTGTAGAATAATTAGAATTCGTCGCTCGCAAATCATGAATTATTCAACATGCTTACACAGATATTTCTTACTCGCTCACATTTTTGTCACTTTAATGCATTCGTCTGACTCAGGTTATTTTCTTGCTTTTGGAAGCGGAAAATAATGATATAAGTTTGGAGAGGTGCCAAAACATACTTGTCCAAACGTGTCCCACTAGAGTTATGCTTTATTTATGTATTTATTTATTTATTGCTGGCTTAGCTTTTTTTTTCTCTACATTTTCTCCAATGTCCTGTTCGACAGGTCATACAACATGTATGCGTCTTCACCAAAGAGAATATTTTCTTCTTCTTTTTTTTGTCACGACGGTCTTCGCAAATAAATACAGTTCTGGGGCACATTCATCTTGTCCCATTGAGCCACATATTTAGAAATTGAAAAATCTCCGATTTGAGCTTAAGGCAAAATAGAAGGTCACCCATCATTTGGTCTTGACAATCTTTTTTCATCTTTTCTGCCAAGGATCGTCCATCAAGTTGTCTGGAAATTAAACCGTTTTTCGATTCTATTTGCGATAGGATTTGACGATAAATCTGTTTTCTGGATTCTTCTTCCACAAATATTTTTTGATTCTTTAGAGAATTCTCTAATGTAGATATATCTCAAAATTAATGAGAGTTTTCTTGATGATCGATTTCTGGAACTACAAATATGTCATTGAATTCGAAAAATACTGTGATCGAATCATTTGTCTATTGTATTTTTTAAAGCAGTAGTAAGATTAATCTTTAATGGAAGGGATTGTGGATAGTTTAAAAGGCAATGAATGAGATTTAGAAGTTTCGAGATTTTGTCCATTTCCAAAGAGAGTTTCTGTTCTTCCGAAATTAAAGTTTTGGTATTTTTCATCGAGATGACAATTTATTGATTCATGAAACGAAAATGTAGTTTCTCTAAAGAAGTTCCTAACTCCAACGGAAAAGATTTCTCATTAAAGATTGATAACTCTTAAATTAAACCAAATTTAAAACGGTAACGGACTAATAAGACTTGATAATTTCATATTTATAAAAAATTTACTTTATACTCGCTCTTGTACGATATTCTACCCCGAGATTTTTTTATAATTTTCTCATAATTGGACTTCTCTAAGTTAAAATACTTCATTTTTTTACTTTCTCATATACGTAGTATAGAGAAAGTATAATAATCGTCAAAAAATTCGAACGCAAGATTTTGACGAATCGCCAAGTTTTAGACTCCCTGTGTTCGAAAACACATTTTTGGAGAATGTCCGTCTGTCTGTGACAAAGATAAATTAAAAACGATTTGAGGTAGACAGTTGAAATTCGGTATACGGTCTTTACGCCAAATTTCAAGAATTTTATCAAATTTTGAGGAAAATCTATTCCGAGGAAATCTGTCTATCTGGCTGTTCGAATATAAATTGCACGATAATTGTAAAACGAAAAGAGCTAGATAAATAAAATTAGTTGCACTGTTTTGACATCTATATTGTAGACACTTCAATTTTTGACCCAAATCCATCAAGGGGTTGACTGTCTATCAGTCTGTATTTTTAGATAGAAGTAAAAACGATAATTCAAAAATGTAGTGAAATTTATCAAATTTGATATAGGATTTTGCCACTTTAAGTGCAGTTTTGTGTCAAATTTTTGTTCCGATCGATGGAGAAAAACGTATCTAAAACAGAAATTCGATTTTCGGATACAATTAATACATCCGAATCCATTATGCTAGGAATCCGTTAATCCATTATGCTAGGAATTAATCGCCAAATAACTCTTCAAAGAAGACCCGATTTATTCAACAAAAATTCTAAATTCACGTCAAAAGGTAATATTTTATAACAATTGTATACCAAAGCCATATAAACGTTCTCTAGTATGAGTAGTTTATTAGAGAGTTTGCGAGAAAGTTTTGGTGGGACCACTCCCGCTGATTTAAATACACTTCTTTGCCTGAAATTAGACATGGTAGTACTTGGCTTTTATGCTGAAATCATATAACTGTATAAAATTTTGGATACAATGTACCAAAGAGAATTCTCTTTCTATTCTTGCCCGCACATGCTAACACCATAATTGGAAAACTTAACAAGCAAGATAAATGAATTTTGCATATTATGGTCTTGACATCAGACTTGCAGATCTAAATCAAATTTTAGATCTTGATCAAGGACATGGGATTCGAAATGTTTATTTCATTTATTACGAATACAAAATGCAATGCAAAATTTAGATGTTTAGACGATAAAGTTGACAGGAGAAAGCCCCTAATTGTTATTTTAACTTTTGTCAATAGTGCTGGTTTTTCTGTTTAAGATTAATTGCGTATAACCGTATGAAGACATTCTCACTTACCGGGAAGGATTGAATTGGAAGTATTATAAATTGCAACTATTTAAAATTTCTCATCTTGTTGAAAATATACACAGTTGATATATACAATATATAACATTGATACAATGTATAATATAACAGCTTGAGAAAATGAAAATAAAAAGTTGAAATGAAAATATATTTTAATGAAATGAATAGTTCTTTAAATGCATAGAGAATAAATTAAAACTGTACTTTTAATTTTATAAATATAATAAATATTAGACTATATAAGTAAAAAAAAAGGTTATTAATCCTACAATATATTATCTTGTAATATATTAGAAATTCTGGCTAATTGTCTTTATTATAATTTTATATTCAAAGAACCAACAATCGTTTCTTGATTTATATTTAGATTGTTAAAGAATATGATTAACATGATCGCTACCATAATTTATGCCAATGATTTGAATCATCTTTATGGAAGATCCAAACCTTTTTTTTATTAGATCGTCCCTTCTTTGCTATATTTTAACTATAGAAAAGATGTTGAAATTAATAGATAATAGGTACGAATTCCATGAGAGGATACCATTTATTTTAGCTAAAATAAAATCTCAAATCGTTACTCAAAAAAATTAAGGTTTGAAATGTCACTTCTTATATGTTTTATTTTATCCTATACAAGAAGAATACATTAATTTCAAAGACAATTTTTATCATTTCTTGAAGTAATAAAATGCTTCCATTTCAGAAAGTATTCATTGTGATTATCTAAAACCAATAAATTTATAAAATCCATCAAATCTGAGAGGTAATTTTCTTTCAAAATATATTAGCATTCAACTTAGCATTATTTTTAATAATTGACCTCTTGTTATAATATTATAAGTCTTATCGTTTATTTAAAGTACGCCGTCCGAAAATAAAATAAAAACTTGTTAAAATTTTATGACTGGTAAGTGATTTTTTTTTTAAATTTCATTACAGAAAAATGATAGGGAATTACCAGTATAAGAAATTTTATAGCTTGCATGATCTATAAATGCATATTAAAGTAATTCATTTTAATTGCATTCACGAGGATCTTAAATTGTTGCTAAGCCTTTTGATATTAATATCTTTTATTTCAAAATAAGAAAATAATATCTGTTTCTGAAAAGAAATTTTATACCATTTTACATATGTGACTTAAGGTTATGTCGCATGATTTGTCAATTAGAGTAACTGCTACTAATAATTTAACAAAATTATACAGCATTCTTTTATTATAAAGCATTTTGTAAATGAATGTTGACCAAATGCTTTAAGTAAGTCAATGGGTTAAAATTACCGAAATTTTGATATTGAAAATTAATAAAAATCGGTTTATGACCAACATGACGATCTTGCTCTTCAAGACAGTTATTTGATAATGAAAATCTTTTACTGTCACACTTTCTTCGGTATTTTCTTTGTTGTTGAATTTTGTCGAATAAACGAAGACATATATCTATAAAAAGCTTCGTCTCCAAGAGGCTAGCCATCAAAACCACTCAGAATTCTCTTTTTCAATAGCTTATCCAATCTCTTCTAAGGAAGAAGTCGATTTCTGTGATTGGAAAGCATCCCAATGCTATCAGTGTGGGGAATGCCTACCGATTGTTATCTGTTCATTGACAAGGTGACGATGTGAAAATACTTTTACGGATCGGCAACTTCACTTTCATATCACTGTTATTACATTTGGGTTAGACCACGCCTCTTGCCACCATCATGGGAGCAGCGCACCGGGCTATTTTCTTCGAGATGATGGGGTTACGGTCGCTTATCCACCTAATGGAAAATATCTTTCTGAGACGACCTGAGCGCTTCGCATTGTTGATCATTTGTCCATTTCAAGGTTAGGAGGTCGGTGGGTTGGTTCTCGGTTCGCCAATGAAGCGAAGAATCATCAAGGATTCCACCGTTGGCTCGGAGCACGCGAGCCAGGCCTCCGTTTCTGATTATTGTGATTTTCTGGCAATGCGTCTTGTCGCAAACGCGCTCATTGTCATGACAGTCTCTTTTCTTTTCGTTCTTTTGGAAAATAAAGCGATCGTTCGCTTCGAAATTACGTGAGCCTTTTTCGAAAGGAATGGATCATTAGGATCCATGATGATGATGATGATGCAAAAACCCATGTTCGTGACTCAAGTTAGGCGGATGATGTTGCGTTTTTGATGTTGCGACTAATCTATTTTTTTATTTTATTCAAATGCATCTGATATATAGATATGTTATTAATTTATACCAGGAATGCATTTTGTCGCCGTTCTGTCTTTCGCTATTACTTATAATATAAAAATCACCAAATTCAAAAGACGTAGCTTGGAATTACAAGCCTTGAACAATGTATCTTTTAATTCAATTACGGTGCGTGCGTTTAATGTAAGCTTCTGCACGCAATGCGAATTCTCGAAGTGGCATTATCTGGTTTATGATTTCAATAAAATTTGCCGGCGATAAATCTTATCTCCCTAAAAGATAAATGTACTTTCGTGGCATTGCAATTATTGATTTTACTTTAGGCAATAATACTTTGAATAGTATCCGTTAATGTAAATTTCTATTTGTAATACTTATTTTATTGTGAGTATTATTGATATCTCATAGACAATAATCTATACTAAATGTTAAAACTTCTTCAATTAGCGCATTATGCCTGCTTTTTTATTATGCCTCATTTTAATATCGAAATTTCATTGAATTTTCAGAATCTTTTTTTAACAATCGTTCAAAATAGGCACTTTTTATTCTTGGCTCAGTAATATTTTGGTAGGTCTTTTTAAATCCTTCAATAAATTCTATATATTTTTAGTATCAAATTAATATACATTTGAAGCTAAGCCAATGTTCTTTAACAATAAAATTATAAACGCACGAAACTGTTTGTAAAAAGAATCTAGTATTTCTGTCAAGTTTTTAATTTTCATCTCTTAAAAAGAGTATCATTATTGCTACATATTTTATAAGAAAAAGGCCTATCCCTCACAGAGTCATGTCATCATTCTTGAATCTATGTTAAAACATTAGAAAAAGTAAAGTGAAATTTCAATGAGACAAATGGTGTGGTATGGTATTTATTTCATAGAGCAATGAAAAATTTAGGACTTTATTACGAGTCGAGAAGAGGTTATTTAATCTTAAATAACTCTACTTTCATGCTCTGAATGAATTTATCCATTTAATTTATTTGAATGAATTTATCCAATGAATTTATCCTTAATGATTGAATGAATTAGTGATAAGAATTCAGTTATTGTTTTAGCTTAAAAATGACTTATCACACAAACGCGGAAGACTGAATCTAGAACTCAAACATAAAATATTTTTTTTATATTGATACATCGATATTAAGAATATGATATTCAAAATTCGTTTTTCCTCTATACGATTTTTTTTATATTCATGATTAAACAACTTGCTTTAAATGGATTCATTTGATATTGATAAAAAAAAAGGTATTAATGTCACGCTCTTTATACCAAATTATAAATTTTGACTAAATAAATATTTGAGAAAACAAAATGAAAAGCACAGAATGTTTTTGCTTTTAACATAATTACTTTCAGATAATTAACTCTTTTAATGTAATAATACTTTTGTAAGTATTTAAGAACAACAACAACAACAAAAATTGATTGACTGATTTTATGTATCTGAATAAAATCATTAGAACACAAAATTTATTCCTTGATTGAATTCAGTATAAGATATAAGCAATTATTTTATGCAGTATAAGATATAAGCAATCTGGATTCTGTGAAAATGTGATTAACATGAAGTTCTTTTTTTTATAACGCCTTATAAATCAATTCTTTATTTATCAAATTTATAAATGTAATTGTTTAATAATAAAAGCTGTTACTGATTTCAAATCACCATGAAAGAGTTTAGTTATACTTTTTAATGTTATCAGTTATTTCAATTAATAGGCGGTAAAATTTCGTTAGGTGATATAGGGTAACTTATATTATTTAGATAACAACAAATTAGTCGTTTAGAAAAAAGCGTAAGTGATTTTTTTCCCCCACTCTAATGATTTCGAGATAATGTGTGGCTCTAGATAAAGTAAGTCTAGATAGCATCTACAATAATTATCCAGTTGTAGTATGTAGTGAGCTCATTTTAATAGCCTCCCTTCTTTTATACCTTTAATTATAATTCTTTGTAGTTATCTAGCTGTAGCAGTTAGTTACTCCCCATAATAATTTATACTACAATTTCAGTTTGCATACAAAGAAAATGATGACATTTTTTCTTGAATTATTTCCTGAAGATAAATTTAAAAACAAAAAATTCCACAGAAGAGCTAAAGTTCAATACAAAACAAAGATATGGCTGTTTCCAAGGATAAGCAATGCTCTTTATTTGCTCAAATTAAGCACGAATATTGCGGATATTAATTTTATTCTCTGTTTCTCATAACTGCTGATGATCTCGAATATTAAAATTTTTCATAAACATTCCGATCATTCCTAAATGGATGTTTTCACACCCTCGATAACTTTAGGCACCCCCTCCAAGTAAGAAAATGGGCCAGGAACAGGAGGGAGTGATGAAAACATGACAGAACTCTGCACTTGATTAAGTGGTTGTTCCTTCCGCTGTTGTTCGACAAGCTATGGCGGACCCAACGTCATCTGCTACCTAGGACTGATTAATCATGCATTTTCCAATAACGCAATCCTTCCTCCAGGTCGCATGCCGGGCGTATCGACACATCGGCTCCCCTTTGTCGACTGGAACCATCGACTCCAGGAATTTTTCTTTGTTGGAGAGCAAAAGTTTTGGAGCAAGCTTGAAAGTTGGCGGTAATTAAGAATCCTTTCCCTTCGAAGACAGACAAAAGCGGGCTGTTGACACTGCGAGGACAAATGGTTCTGGAGCAAGCTCCTTTTCACAAAAAGGACAGAAACTCCCGGCTTCATTGTTCCTGGGAAAAAAAGAACAATTTTGGCGCTCATTTCTCTTCTGAGTAATTCTGACAGATCTGACCACAAGTTTAAGGGAGAGAGAAAAAAATGTACCGCCAAGAAAACATTCTTCTAATATCTGGAGTGAATAGATTAGAGGATTTACAATAGGAAAGGAGAATTCGCATTGGAAGTCTTTTGTAAAGCTTGGTTCGCTGAGACTACCTGAAAAAAAAGGGGCTTTGGTTAGCTAAGGTTCTTTTTTCTTGATTTATAAGAAATAAAAAAAGATCTTAATCAATCTTGGATCCAGGGAAAAAAAGAAAATATAAATCTTCTTTGTCAAATGCGGATTGTATTCTCAGCTTATTATTATTTTTTTTTCGGTTCTGTAGCGCTCTATTTGTATTACAGCTGACAAAAACCATTCTTTCTTACTATTTTTTCAGCAGTTAAACTGTCTTATAAAAAGATAAAGAAAAATACTAGTAAACTTATAAAAGATAATAAGAGCTATAAAGCACATTGATAAATAATCCGTGTTTGACGGATGATTCATTTCTATTTATTCTGAACAATACTTTGCTTATTATTACTATGAAGCCAATATCCATATAATGAGAATAAGGTGTGAAAAAAAGAAAAAGTTGAAAAAGAATGGCGATTATTTTCTTCTTGAATATACATCAACTTTCATTCTTTGTTATTAAGTTTTACAAAACAGATTTTTAAAAAAATTAAAGAAACTAGTTCATGAATCCAAAAGAAAAAGATCCTTTTTGAAAGATATTGTTAAAGATAAGGCAAAAATCATAATTGATGTATATTGCATTTTCAATCTTTAAGTTAAAATCACCCATCATAACTTTTAATGATATCTTACTCAAAACAATACTACTTCTTGTATCTAAGTTTCGATTAAAAAAAGCTTTCAGGGGGGATAAAAAAAATGGGAATAATTTCTCTTCTAACAGTCAATATCATGAATTATGTCACTAAACAAAAATTCAATTTCAAGAAAATTAAGCATTTCATTTTACGTCTATTTTTTAATCCAGTAAAAAGGACTAGATACCCATTTCATTACTTAACAGCATATATTGACTTTGAAAAAAGATTTTCTAAACTAATGGTTTGAATTTAAATCATTACGGCAGATGAGCACAATTACGAAATAAGAATTCAATTTCAAAGGTCATATTTTGAAATATAACAGATTTCATAAAAGATATTTTATAACTACCTGATTATGATATTAGTAATTGCGTCATAAGAATGCTGTTATGCAAGGGAGTTTAATTGTTTCAATGCTGCTTGTCAAACTTATAATTACGTATTGTGACAATCAATAGCTAAATGTATGGATTGTTATGATAATGAATCTGATATTTTTAAAAAATGAAAGTTTATTTCCAATTGTATACCACTTTGTTCAAATACGGCTTTATTAGTATCAAAACTGTTTTGAGAGTTAGATAATGTCGATGCGTTTAAACTAATTTTTATTTAAATAATAAAGATACTTTTTACAAATATCTCGATAAAATATTAATTATTAAAAACTCTCATGTCTACATCATAAAATTTGGAATCAAGGTCGAACATGATATTTTTGTCCTAAATGCTTTGTATCATAAAAAGAGAGATTTGCCGCAATGGATGTTTACATCCTGTTCGAGCTGTGCAAAAACTATATTTCCCATTCGTCAGAGAACTAATCTGTCTGACGTCACAAACCGAAATTAGCCGAATGATGTAGACGGGTAGGACCGAAGGGAAGCGGGCATCCCGAATGAAGCTGGAGTTGTAATTAGGTGCAAATGGCCTTCCTCGATGCACAAATTAGCATTCCGGAAATGGTAACGATGCATTGAGCTCTGTGACGGAAGAGGTGGCCTCTGTGAGCGGGAGGGGGGGGGGACAGTATAATTCTGGACGAGATAATGTTCGCCAGGCATGGGACAGAAGTTGTGTCCCGATGCAGTGGTCAGTGTTCCGCGTGGCGGGCGAGGACAATTGGAATGGGTGTAGGGCGGGTGGGACGCTAATAGTGTGTACAGTTTTATTATTGCTGAGAAAATGAGATCTTTCTTTTCGCAAGGGCGTCCTTTCTTGGCCTTAATTACCTGAAAGTGTTACATGACGACCAGTGTCTATTATTTCATTCGCTAATTACAAGGCGCAGGACAAGGTTTGTTGTTAGTTGAAATTGAATCACTCCAGACAATAAAAGCGACCGGAGATTTAAAGCGAAAATAATTGATTTATTAAAATTCTGTAAAAAAAATTGATTATTTAAAGATTTTTTTTTTCTATCTTAAAAAATGAGATGTGAGAAAGGATGGATTTTTGAAACGCTTTTACAATGCTTTTGTTGAAAATTTAGATAATTTTTGCTTCTAAATCTTGAATATAGAATGCTAAATTTCAAATTGAAATTGTAGGCAGGAAACTTTTAATCTTTTGACAAAAAATAAAAAATTAAAATGGTAAATATCAGTAAACATATTTTAGCATTTGCGTTGTCGAATGAAAGAAACTTCTGAAAAGTTTAAAACTTCGATTTATTTCTTTCCGGAGGCATAATATATGCAGCTAAGAATCGGTAAGAAATATGCCAGTCTACATCACGAAACAAGAGCAAAAGATATCAATATTTCGCTTCAATGGTTTTACAATGAGATTTTGATAGAGATTTCTTTGACATTGTAGACTTAAGAAAAGGAAATTTAGGTATCTTTAAAAGAAAATTGTAAACATTAAGCATTTTTATCCCTTCTTTCGGATTTTGAGAAAATGCTGAAGTGAGCAGTTTTATAGGGAGCGTGTTGAATTAATTAAATAAAGTGTGAATTGGATCAGGAAGTAAGAAAACAATTTAGAATGTTTATATGGGCTAAATTAAGATAAAAATTAGAAAATTAACTAAGACTTGAATAAGATTTTATATATATATATATATATATATATATATATATATATATAAGAAGAAATATTCCTTTCAGGTTAATAGTAAACATTCTGTGTAAGACGTGATTTAATCGAATAATTGAATATAACCATACGCACGTACTCTGAGGAATTATTTCATATATTCATCATTAAAGCTTCATATTGACATTACAAATTTATTATACACTTATTAATTTTTCTTTTAAGTGTCTAGATATTTAAAAATTTCACACCCGCATTTCGAAATCGATAGGATTGCCTTACAAATTAAATAATTTGTGTCAATATCGAATTCCACCTAGAACTCTCTTACAACAAAAAAATGCACATTCACTTATTTTTTTTATTTTTGCCTTTGTTACCATAAGATTAATTTTACTACTTCCGATATAAGTCGATGATAATAATGTCGAGATTCGTATACAATATTCTTGTAATTACTATGATATAATAGTTCGCTCAAAGAAAGATTTGATAGTCAACAAAGGCTGAACTTTTTAATGGAGGGTATTAAAAACATTGATTGAAATCTTGAATTTAATAAAATAGTTACCACTTAAAAATTGCATTAAAAGATTTTTCACCATTTGATCATCTTGTTATTTTTTCTCCAGATTATTTTCAAATTTCCATCTATCCCGCTCGAAAACTTTGAAAACTAATTTTTTTTTTAAAATTAGATGAGGAGGGTATGATTCTTCTCCTTTCTAAAATCAAACAAAGAGTAAGGATTTAGAAGTATTATTAAACAAATATTATCTGATTAAATATATTTTAAAGTCATGAGGGGAAAAAGTTTCTTACTCAGTATTAATCTAATGAAATAACTGAATAGAAAATGGATCAAGTAATGATTCAATTTCCTAAAATTTGCAAGAAATAGTTAAAATGTTTTAAAATTTTTTACTGGAAACTTACGATGATGTTAATTATTTCAGTTTAAACAATTATTCCATTTGTTTGAGAAAAAAATGCTATAACATATGCTTGGAAAATTTTAATGAAAAACAAGGAGAAAACTTTTAGTAACTTTCAATTAATTAGATATGAAGAATATGAAAATTTGCTTAGAAATGTATTACTTATTGTCTGCGAATATTTCAAATACTTTAAATAGTGTTTGGAATATATGCTTGGTTTTATTTCACGTAACATGCCTTAATAAGATAAATTATTTTGCTCTCTAAATGAAATTAATGTAAGTGCTATTAAACGGAATGATTTACATGAAATATTTTCTACATCTTCAATCTTCTTATCAGACCTGAAGTTTCGGAATGGCAAGAGAATCTTGCTTGGTTTGGATCGAAATTTATGTTTGTGTAAATGTAATATAAATTACGTTGGATCAATGATTAATGATCTTCTTATGAAGAAAAGATTTGAACACAGGAAATAAACGAGAAAATATACAAATAATTAATTGAAAGGAAAATAAGAATATAGTTACGAATCTCTAATAAGGATATCTTGCTAAATCAGTCATAACTTAAAAAAAAAAAAAAAAAAAAGACACACTCAAGTATTTTTTTAACTAAGGCTAAATCAATACCAGTTCAATGACCCCAAACCCCTAAAAATTGGTGACAAAAATAAAAGTTCCTTAAAAGGAATCTCCATTAGGAACCAAAATCTGAACATATTTATAGAAAATTTCATATCTTTTTGGGAAAAAAAAAATAACCTTAATTAAGAGAATTAACTAAGGTAATTCAATTACCTAAATTAAATTACCTTTATTATCTTTCTTTGGAGTTATGTTGCATAGCAAGTGCTAGTCGTTAACTCCATTACTTTTTTTTTCGAATTAGTGATTTGTTGCATGCTTGAGTTATGAGTGTCATACAAATGCTTCTCTTTGTACATATCTCAACTGAAATTTTATTGTCAGTGCTTCGTGCTTTCTTATTTAATAATTTTATATTCTCCAGCTTGCTAAATTTCTTTCACCGTACATTCAACGAACGATTTTGCGTAACGATATATTACGTCGAGCAGCGATTTTTTTTTTTTAAATCTAAAAACAAAGTGCTGCTCTTTTAAAAAAGAAAAATACATTTAAATAACATAAGAAGTATTTGGATACTTCTTATTTAAAATTTGAAAGCTCCTCAAAGGTGATAACATTAAAATAAATAAGATGAAGATAAGAAGAAGTATATGCTATTAATGGAAATATTAGAAAGCTAAGGAACCGCTGAATTATATAAGTGAAAACTATTAAGAGATTTGGCCATTAAATTGTAATATTCTTTATTGAACTAACAATTTGGTGTAATTTTCATATTAATAGAATCTGAAAGAAGTTTGAATACATATTAGTAGTTTTCTTTGATCCTTTATAGTTATATTCACAATAATATCAGTATTTTTTATGCAAATAAATAAATTTGCAGACTAATGTTAAATTTTCTAAACATTGTCCGTAAAATCTAATACGTGAGTTTAAATGACGTTTCTCCAAAATTGTGATCATTTGAATGATATTTACCTTTTAATTTACTTTATATTTTTCATTATCATGTTTTCTTCTTTGTAGCCATCCCTCTCCCCCTTCAAAAAAACACACACAATTATTATTATTTTTTAATTAAAAAAAATAGAACTTTCATAGGTGTGAGAACGGTGACTTTAAACAACAAAATTGTAAATTAAATTTAAAATGCGTCACTACTCAAGTCTTTCCATTAGTATTGTTCAGAAGTTTAAAAATGGGGAACCGATTTAGCCAATATCTTCGTCATTTAATCACATTTAAAGGGCATGAGTATAGTCCTTGGCATTCTTTCAAAATCAAGCATTAAGGCATTATTAAGGCTTATTTTATGTATAAGTAAGTAGATTTTTTTCTATATATAATTTTTATAAATAACTATTGAATTCAAATGATATAGATGAGGATAAAACAAGGTTAAATATGACTAAATCTTATATTTAGCAATCTACCAAAAAATAATTGTATACAACTTTCTTGTTTTTATCTTGATTAAAAAATTCGTGACTTAAATAATATTTTATTTTATTCAAATATTTCAAAGAGAATATAGAGTGTAGAAATTGGCTCGAAAGTAGATAGTAAAACAGTCTTTGAAAAATTGTTTTTTAGGTTTCAAAGCAGAATTAAATAAATTGAGGAAAAAAGAAAGTATCAGTGTTAAATAACAGTTTAGGAAGTGCAAAGCTCTGGATTCAATTTAAGTCATTACATGGAACCTACATTATTCCAGTGGTGTGGTTTAGAAGATTGGAGAGAGAAATGACAAGATCAAATATCGTCCTCATCATGTCATCATGGCTCAGAATCATGAAGTTCATCTTAAAATAGATAATCGCGCAATTTCAAAAACGGAAACTATATCTAGCTAAACCGAAATAAGCCATAACACCAAAAATTTAATGCACATTGTTTAGTTGGTCCTTATAAAAGTTGCATTTGAACCTATACAGTTTCTGTTAAATTATTGAGTTTAAGTAATATATTTGAAATACATTCTTTTTCTTCATAACAATAATATATTTAAAATTTATTTACGAGATGATATATTTTTGAACATTTATATATTTCGTATGCAACTGAATCGTAATTCAATTTATGTTAAAATTTCAATAATGGGGCTTCGTCTAAATAATAGACGAGAAATAGATAAAAGGTTACTTAGCTGCCAATGAAAAGTTGGTATGTTTTTAAAATAATTGGAAAAAACTGGAACTATAAATAATTCTTGATGATATTCTCTATTGGGTATAAGTGAATTGGTCCGCTCCAAACATAATAAAAAATTTTGAGCTAAAAAAACTAAAATCTTTAAAAAAAAATAATTAATTTAATTGAGTTATATTTATGTCCTGTTTTTAAGCAATGCAAGATTATTTTGGAACAGACAAATTTATTTTGGACTGCGGTCAGATGACAAGGACAATACCTCAGCTGGCACCCTATCTTATTTGAAAACTGTCAATGATGCCGAACGATTTATCTAATTAGTGATGGAGGGTTATAAGAAGTGTTGCGAAATATGAAACAGAGTACTTTAATCAAGTAATGCAAAAATTGATACTGTTAATTGATAAAAATGAAGATTATATTTTAAAACAGCAAGATACATTTATGTTCGTTTCCATAGAAGAAACCTATAAATAAAGATTAATGTCTCAGCTGCAACGTTTAATTATTAAAACAGAATTAAAATCACTAAAATGTTTTTTCTATTGAAAAATCTATAAATTAAACTTTATGACCTTTATTTTACAATAAAGAATTTAATAATAACTTTACAAATATCCATAAATGTATTTTGTAAGTGTAACGTAAATAAATATTATAACATAAATCATCTTAAGATTTTATTATTTATTTTTGTTTTTAATTTCTATGCTAATTTTATTAAATAATCTTCTAAAATTCATTGTTAATTTCTGAAATTAATTGATTCGATATATTGATTTTCTTTGTTTCTGTCTACGCTTCATTTAAATTAAATTAATTGAGCCATCAGATATATGTGCAAAGACTGCTAATACATTTTAATGTCGATTTTAAATAGCATATTTCTGAAAGCAAACGCAAATTATTCAATTCGAGTTTCATTTATTTCTGAATAAATTCACCTTAACATTAGTGGGGAGCAATGACTAATAAATTCTGTTCTAATTCTAAACAAGTTATCTATTTCCTAGCGCATAATGCATAATTCAATTTGGTGATGACCCCTTTACGGATTCTTCCTGGCCATAACTATCGAAATCTTGAGAGGGTATTTAGAAAAGCCAGATTCTGAAAGGGTGCTTTAATATTCGAATCTGGTCCATAATTAAGCGCGGATTCGTGCAATCAACAAGTTTCGAATTTCCGATATAATTATAATTTTGCGAGCACTTTACGGGCACTTCACGCTCTTTGCTGGCTTCCGCTTGGCTTAGGGGATCGGACTTCCGTCTTATTAAGACCTCATCAGGTTAAAATTAAGATCCTATTTGGTTCACTACCATTCATTTTACGCTGACTTCTGTAATTGAATACTATAAACCTGAAATTCGGAATTATGCGTCTCAATCGAGATTTTGGTAGGTTTGATAAGCTTAAGAACACGAATAGTACGAGACGTGTGAAAGCTAACTTATTAGGAGTTTAAATCTCGTGGTAAGTTTCTAACTGATGATTAAACGATGCAAATATCTCATGAAACGACTAAGAGATTCGCCATAAATTGGTTATTTAATGACATTCAGAATTTAATCTACTTTATAGTTTAAAATTAAAATTGTATGGAAATAGCATACTAAATAAATTTTGCAATTTTTCACATTATTATGGATAAATATATTTCTAGAAAACCATAATGTTTATATATACTGAAATTGATTTTCTGGATAATAGTAATTATGTACATATGTATATAAAATATTCTTGGAAGAAGCAGGCATAGAATTCTTCATTGGGGATTATTCTTTATTGCATTAAAGAAATAATCTAATTTTTTTTATCAAGATTTCTTTTTAAAAGTTATGACAAATGTAGCACAGAGTTCTGAATAGGAAGACAGAAAGCAAGAAAGAAAGATCGCGAGAAAGTATTTTGAGCTTATATAGTTTCTGAAAAAATTTTGTTGATATAGAATTTGGTCCCTGTGGGATATTAATAGCCCATTGAACTCGGAAGTGATAATAATGAAGTCGAAGCTTGATTATTAGGAAATTATTTTTAATATGTCGATTATTAGAAATTATTACGCATCTACGCACGTACACACACACACGCACAAATTCCAAAATTGTTTCCGTTGCTTGAATCACATAGATTATACATTTTCAAAAAAGATTTAATAAATAAGCTAATAAAATTCATTCACAAGATGATCTCATACAATGGTGTGCAAAACTTAAGCAACAGGTTTTTTTTTTTTTTTTTTTTTTTTTGCAATAACTTCAAGAGAAATCATCTGAGAAACATGAAATTGAGATACAACATTTTGTTCTGAAAGAATGACGAAAGCATAGTTGCGCAGAAATGAATACAATGCATACAGTATGGAATCAAACAAAAAAAAAAAGGCTTTATTGAACTCATAGTTACACATGATTGTCTGTCTAAGAGGAAGAACAGCAAGCAGATGTTCATTAGTATGGGATATGCCCTCAATTTACTGCAATGGTTGCTTCGCACCGTCTCCCCATACTCAGCACCAGATTGTCCAACAGAGCTTGAGGTAAGAGTGCCCATTCCTCAATCATCATCTGTTTAAGTTGTCGGGTGTTCCCAGGAGGATGTAATCGTGTCGCAAGGCGTCTCCCCAAAGCATTCCACACATGTTCTATCGGATTTAAATCAGGGAAGCACGCCGGCTAATCCATTCGAGTGATATCTTCACTTTCCAGGAGCTCCTCAACAGCATGAGTCCTGTGTGGCCGTGCATTGTCATCCATAAAAACGAAGTCTGATCTAATGGCACCTCGGAACAGACGCACATGGGGAAGGATCACCTCCTGACAATAGCGATCTCCAGTTACAGAACCTCTGTCGAAAACGTGGAGCTCAGTCCGCCCGTTCATCTTAATGCCTCCCCAGACGACAACTCCAGGACACCGAAACGGTCTCTTTCCGTGATGTTACTGGGATGAAACCGTGTCCCGACCTCTCTCCAAATCAACTGGCGTTGGGAATCGCTTGTGGCACTAAAACGACTCTCATCTGTAAAGAGGACACGACTCCATTGATGAGATGTCCAGTTTTTGTGCTCCCTGCAGCACTCTAAACGGTGCCGCCGGTGGGAAACTGTCAAAGGGATGCAGCGTTCAGGACGGCGGGCGAATAGACCACCTTTGTGAAGGCGTCTGGACACAGTAAAACGCGACCCTTGTCGCCCCGTTGCTGCTTACAGTTGCTGAGCAATGGCGCTTGCTGACTGATTTCGAGTTCTTTTCGCCTGCAGGACGATATGTCGGTCATCCACTGCAGTTGTTTTCCTGGGGCTGCCACCACCAACCTTTCTCACAGCTGTACCTGTGGTTTGGAAGGCTTTCCAAGCGCGCGAAACGGCACTTTTGTTGATTCCGAACTCTTCAGCTACACTGGTCACACTACGCCCCTCCTCCAGCTTTCCGATCATTCTTCCACGTGTGAAATCATCCAGGTGATTTCTGCTAGCCATATTTCACGAATTAACTCACGTGCACTTGCAGCGAATGTCTTTAATTGCGTCTCCGTCCTTCCTTTTATTGTAGTGTTGAGCTGCGCCCGCCTTCCGCACGTGTTTTGCGTACACTCACGTCGCCTGTGACGTTTTGTTCCTGATATTTGCATACGCATGACTTTCTCTTGAATTACGTGTTCATTGTACTGATCGCAAGAACTCTTTTTCTGCAATTTCATGACTATCTGCTTAAAATTTGCATTGTTGCTTAAGTTTTGCACACCAGTGTATGTATTCAACAATTCAACAGTATGTTCGATCTCATATGTTGATATGATATCAAATATCTCATATGTTTGATCTCATATATACTATATATGATAAAGATGATCTCATATGTTTTGTTTTATATAGTAATAGATTTGTTTTTAAATCAATTTATTATGCCACTCATTACGATCCTATCTTGTGGTTGATTCAATGTGGATATATAATATTAGTGAAAATGATTTACTGTGAAAGGCTTAAAATTGCAATAAAAGAAATAAAGACGTAATTAAAGATAACTAGTTAATGCTATAAAGTTTCATAAAGTGACAGTTTCCATACACATCAAAATTTGTATCAAAAAATTTTAATTTGTAATTTGCAAAACTAAAAATTAAGCAAGAATGGAAAAAAAAAATTGTCGCTTTTAAACAAAGTTCTTTTTTGATTAAGAATTATTAATAATTAAATTATGAAGAATTATTTAGAGTAGGATATGGTAAATGACTGCTGTTGTCTGCTCGTACCTTGAAATAAGCAAGCAGATAGTTATGAACAATTAAATAAATTCAGTAGAAACTGATTTGACTCCAAATGAAATGACAGAGGGAAAAAAACAAAAACATTTTTTAGATTTTTTTTCCCTGTAAAAAGTTGATAGAAGAGAGTGGTAATCATTATCTCTTCGATCTATTCAAAGAATTGTAAATTTTAAAATTAGTTTTTATAAATAATGAGAAATCTGAAGAAATTCAAATAACAGTATAGAAGATTAAAATTGCATCAATAAAAAAAGATCTCTCATTATTCTTCAATCAGGAAACTTATTGATTTAAATCTAGAGAGAAAAAAAAGATATATTTAATTAATTTTTAATAATTGCTTAATTAAAAAAATCGGTAAAATGAAAATTAATGGATTAACGTAAATAGCAAATGTGCGTCAAGTTTTAAGTTGTTCTTTAAAGTTTTGGGAATTAGATCAGTTTAGTTGTTGCTCCTATTATTTATAATATAAGAAAATAAATCTTTAACAATTATTGAGCAATAATTTTTGCATTATTATTAATTTCTAAACAATCCACTTCATTTTTTGAAATCCGATTTATTTTACATTCATAGCTGTTTAGGGAATAAAATATTTAGTAGAAACGGGATTCCACTTATAATAAAAAAATATAGATATCTATTTTTATGAAGATAAATTATTTATTAGAATATATTTTTAAATCGAGTTCAATAATTTATTACATTTTTAAAATGATATATCTGTTGAACTAGCAATTTAATTTAAGCTGTATACAAATACTATAAGTATCTTTTCTTCGTTCTAGAATTAAATCAGTTATTTTGTTTTGACCTTTTATTCTTACATCAGTTCTCAATTTAAAAAAAAATCAGGAGAGGATTATTTCTTGAACTAGTATGCATGTCTAAATTCACTTTTAGTCAGTGTTACCATTCATTCGGTATTCTCAAATATTGAATCGGAGTTTATTTTGTATCATTTTATTCTTTCATTAGTAGTAATTTATTTCCTGTAACTCTGTCAGTTCACATAAACTGGATTAAGTTTATTGTCGCTGTTTATGATTATCTTTCATTTTCCCCAAATCACTCTTAAATAAAGAGACAAATTCACTTGCGCGCATCATATTTTACCCCAGAGAAGACCCAAGGCCCACCTACAAGCATCCTTTCATGTTCAGGAATTTGGGACGCCAAAGGGGTTGGGGTAGTCTTACGCAAACCAAAGTTCGTTGAATTGATCTCGTGACCTTAGGGCCTCGCAACTATTTCTCGAAACATTCTCTGTCAACCGCAGGGGGTGGACCGGAGAGAAAATGCCTTTGGGGTGGGGTAAAACGGGTACGGGACAGGGCTTATGGAGAAAGGGCGGAACACTCATCAAACACAATCACAACAGAAATCAGAATCGAATCCCCCGTTCCCTTGTTTGCTGCGGATGCTAAATTGAGTATCCGATGACCTACATTGAGCTAAGTGAGAAGCCTCAGCCCTATTGAATTCCCACTTTCAGGTCAAGTATCGATTCCCGCGATATCGATTCTGAAGAAAGGGGGGGGGGGGTATGGAATGGAGATGCTTTTATGCTGCGTCGTCCCATTCGTTAGTTGTCAAGGGGTACAACTCTTTCGGGCACTGTGTTCTCCAAAAGGAGGAATAATTAAGGGTCGTATGATACGGTTACACTGATCGAGACAAATCTTCCTACGCAGGGAGTAGAATTCTTGGGGAATGTCCTCTGGAGCAGGGGGATTACGATAGTGACAACATCCCAGACGTCATTAGTAAGGGCCTATTTCTTGGTTTTGTTTCAACTTTAACATATGCTGCTGTTTACTAATCCATTTGGAGGACATAACGTTGAGATTCTCTTTCACTCAAAAATGGGAAGAGAAATGATGTCGAACCTGCTTGGCTTGCTTTTTTTTTTAACTTCATGTATTGAAGTTTCTGACTATTTGGTTTTGTCCTGTCCCAAGAGAAAGACTTGATGAATCTATCATTTTTTTTATCTTTTTTTTTTTTATTTATTTTTTTTTTTTTTGAGGAATTCTACAATTAGGGAATCTCATTTTTTAAGACTAATAAATACTATTTTATTAAAATTAAATTATAATGTTTTCTTATAATGAAGTTAGTTATTTTTTTGTCGTGATTTAGAGATTGTGCAGTTAAATCTAGTAGGATTGTTGTATGCCATACGCAATAAAACAGAGTTTAATTTCATCAAAATAATTGATTTCATAGATTTATGAATTTTAAACAGATATGCATGAAAAGCCAGTAATTTAAACATAAAAATGTTATACAGACTAAAAGTCGCATTTGCATCAAGCAATTAGAAATGTAGACCTTAAATGTTTTCTTTTTCTTTTTTTTTCTCGTTTTTATTAATAAATTTATTTTCGACTTTAAAAAAACTGTATGAACCGCAAGGAATCTTTCTATGAATAATAGTTCATAATTAAGTATTCCTTAATATTCACATGGAGTCCTTAATTATCATGCGAGTTTAAAAATAAGTTCTTAAAAATATGATTCTTTCATATTGAAGATTTTGATAAGAATTAATACTTTAAATAAAAATAAAAATAATAAGACCTTAAAACTAATGCTTTTTACAGAGCGTAATGAATTTTTCATCTTTTTTTAAGTCTCAGATATTCTGGATCATTTAGTTTCGGATAAATAAATTTCAAAACAATATACAATTAACTACATTATTATTTTATAAGCAATCTTATTTGACAGTAGAAATTATATATGCATGAAATAATCTCATTGACGACCACCAATTTTAAATTTTTGAAGGTAATAATTTATTATCTTTAAAAAATGGAAGTGGGGAATAGTATTTTTTCAATAGCTTTCAGTTCAACCTTTGTCTAAACAATCGATATCTGCACAAAATTGTAAAGTATCCTATCAGTCTCAAGACAATAAGATCGCTTATCGCTTGTAATTTTGTAGTATTTTTTAGAGATTGTGATGCATTACTTTTCCAAGTAAATATTTTATATTTTAAGTACTTTAATAAAAGCAGTTTGCTCCAGTTAGAAAGATATAAATTCTATACCAGTCTCCCCCACCCCCGAAAAAATTCTTATGGATTCTAAAGAGATTGAAATAAATAGAAAAAAATACAAGGAATCAGTTCATGTGGAATTTGAATAGAAATGCCTATCCGATTGTAACAATATAAAATGAACGTTAAATATTTTAATTTGATAGAAATAGATTAAAAATTTGAATAGGTATGAAATATGCTGCTTTAACATTTTACACCAGAGATAATAATCAGTCTATCTTAGATAGTCATTAATATTTCATGGGAAAAAAAACATTTATAAATATTTTATTTTATGATACCCATCTCAATATTTTTTAATAATCAGATGGCTGATCTATTCTATATTACCACTGTATACCAGTGTATATTACCACTGATTAATCAATCACATTTTATAGAATGTTAGCAAATTTCTTAAACTGGATCTTAAAATATTATTTAATAGTTACATAAATTTGAAGATTAAGAAAAGAAATCATAGGAAAAAATTCAAAAATATGAAACTGTATTGATATATCTTGATCTATGCTGACAGATATTCATGGAATCTGTCCCCAAACAAATTTCTAAAAATATATTTTTATTATTGATGTGCGCCTGTAACTACAGAATAAATTATTCATGATGGATTAAAATTACTTTGTGATTTTGAAGTGTAACTACTGTATAAATCTCAAATGCTGCCTCGAAAAATAAAAGAAGGTATGTGCAAAGCATGAGAAAATCCTCTTTGGCACGAAATAACATTTGCCTTGAATTGAGTTCCTGAATTTTGCTCCTTTATTTTCTTTTCTTCTAAGAAAAGAACCTTTTCTATTATTATGATTATTTTTTTCACTCACCTCCTAAGTCAAATCGAAAAAAGACGACAAAAAAAAAAAAAAAAAAAAAAACTTTCGAAAGGAAAAAGGCAACCATTGTAAAGCTCAAGTCACGCCTACCGACATCACGTGACTCTACGCGTTTTCTCTGAAGACATGGGAAATGAAAATTCTACAGAGAAAGAAACCCGAAATAAAAAGTAAAAATCTCTTCATTTATATCTGTAAGAGGAAAGCAGAAGGAAGAAAAAAAGTTTTTCTTGAACTTTTTCCCCGAGGATTTGATCTTAGACTTCGGCTGGCGAGAAAAGATCAAGGCGTTTTGAGAGGCGTGGTCCTAATATTAACTTACGTTACTTCCACCAATCACGCAACGAATGAATCACTGCAGCTGAAATGCCACGCCTATCAATGGAGGCGGGAAAAGTGTGATTCCTCTTTTGTCCGCACGGTAGCGCTCGCGTCAGCTAATAATATGGATGCACCTGATTGCATTCCCTGCTTTGCTAGTTGAAGTGGGAATTATTTCTTTCCATTACAACACTATATTATTTTTAAAGATTTTTTTAGCAAGTTATTTTTTATAAAAGAAAATATATTTCAACCTGTAAAAAAGAAAATTTTAAATAGCATTTGCAAAGCAAGGAATAAAAATTATATTTTTGCTTAACAATTTTCAGTTTGAATTGTGATAACATAATTTAAAAAATGTAGTTGAAGGAGTAGGAGTTGCAAAGAAAAACATACTAAATTTCAAAATAACATCTATAATTATTTGTAGGTTTAGAAGTTGCATCTGATATTTATTTGTCATTCTATTGCTTTATTAATGTTTTGTTGTTGTTTTTAATCTTTTTTTATTCATAATGATATTTAAATTTAAAATGAATAAAAATTAATAAAAAAATTTCTTCATTATTTATATGCATTTTTCTAAGGGGCATAGCATATTTAACTAAGAGGCATTTTTGACAATATGAAAAATTTTTGAAAGTGAAGTTATTAAAAATTTCTAATTTCTTTTTTAATTAATCATTTATCATATCTACCTGGAATTAAATTATCATTTCCATATACTTTATGAAATGGAGCACTCCTCCACTTCCAAAATCTTTCCAATTGGTGCATACATACATGTTATCGACAAACGTATCAAAAAGTGAATAGATAAATTATGTAAATACTTAAAAATGCTTAAATTCAAAAGTAATACTAGAAAGTTAAGGGTTTAAAAAGAATTTTCGGTATTTCTAGACATTGAAGGCGTTTGATAAATCTTTTTTTTTGCATTTTTTTTTTTTTTTTTTTTTTGCTTCTTTTCTTATGATTTTCAGAGCAACTTTAAGTTTTGCATTTTATTCTAATAGATAAATTTATATCCAGCTTTTATTTTTATACAAAACAAGAAAATTAAAGCTAGTTAAAATTTCATCTTGTGTACAAAGCATATAAATTTATATGCATTCAATGCCTATCCACAGTAGGCTAGAGAACAGGCAATTTAAACCAATTTTTCGAATGAATTATTTATTTTTCTTCTTCTTTTTCTTTGATGGTCGCGTTTCTTTATATGATTTGTCATGTTCGTGTTTCTTGATATGATTTAACCCCAATATACTTTGTTTTTAAAACTGTAGTCTGAGTTAAATCATTACTCAAGTTTCAAGTGAAAGAAAAATAACATTGAATAATCATATAACCGCCACAATCTATTCATAATGGTTGGCATTCTCACCAGTATCAAGGTGCAATTTTTTTCATGGAAAAATTAAATTAATTGATTTTGCGAAGCATTGTACACACAAAATGATTATTTATGTATATTGGGGTGTGTGGAAGGGCGGGTGGGGGTATTATTGTGCTATATCTACACTGAGATTCTTGCTACAGCTTTTGGAAATTCTGTATTATTTTAGACTGAATTTTGTAAAAATCTTTCCAAAAAGATAAATTCTTGTAAAAAATTAAACAAATATTTTTAAAAATTGATTTTAAATCATACAAATAAATAAAACGAAGCTTGTGGTAAGGATACTTTCAAATTATTTTCTCACTATTGAATTAATTAATAAATAATACTAATATTCCAAACAATAAATGTGAAATATTCTTTTGTTATGTTTAGATTCTATAATGGACATTTTAACTCCAGCTACAGCTGTTTCCCCAGGCAGCTGCCCTGGTTGAAGGTCTGCCCTAGTTTAACCGCATCGATTTTGCACGTAATTAAGGTATGACCTTTTTTTAAAATATTTTTTTCCCTCTTCTCGCCTATCTCAGTTCTTTTATTTTTTTTCACCCTTCTTCCGATGATCAAACCGTTAACTTTTTCTTCTTCGATTAAATTAGTATGGGTAAACGATTAAGCATTGTGAAAATTTTCTGCTCCGGTTGAATATCAGTTTTTTTTTTCCCTTTTTTTTCTTTTTTTTTTTTTTTGTTTTTTTTTTTTTTTTTTTGTAAGCCGAATGCTTCATTAATCTTATCCAAGTATTTAAATAAAACCTGTGTTGTTTGCAAGCAGCAAATATATAAATCTGCTTTTTTTTTTTTGTAAAATAAGTTTTTTTTTTGAAATTTTGGATGATTCTTAATACATTCTGGGGTCACCTTTATATTCTAATACTGTTATTTTTAGTAGTATATGTAGTAATAAGTACAAATATGTAATTAGTAAGACATATGTAGAAAAAAATAACTAAATATATATAAATAACTATATTTTGTAAATAACAATATTCTTTCTTATTTACAAAATAAAGTAGTAAATGACAACGATCGCTATAACTAAAAAGCTAGTAACGCTTTAAAGAGCGTGATGAAATTTTCTCGCAGTTTGTGCGAAGGAAAACAAATCAATTTTATTACATCTCAATTAAACATAAAAAAAAATCAATTTAAAGTAACACATCAAAAAGTGCCTCTCATTTCTAATAAATACATTATTTATAGCGTACCATTTATAAATGCTATGTCATATTACGTAAATTGAATTTTATTTATCATGTTTAAGGAAGGCATGATTGTCTCCATTTTGAAATTGTTGAATATATCATTCATTATGTTTAAAAAATATTTCTCCAAATACTAATGCTTTGTTTTCTATTATTATTATTTCATTACATTTAAATAAAAGTGCTAGAAGAACAAAATATTTCAATAAATGAAAAAAATAAGTATATAAAGAGAAAAATAACTACAAATAAACAAAAGAAATAAAACTTGCCACCTTTTCCTTATCAAAGTAAGAAAACCTACTGTTGAGAAATAAATTATTATTCATAATAATATTTTAAAAATTTCAATCGCAATTCGTTTGAATGAATGTTATATTTGCTGTTATATTTGCGCCCTCATTCCACAAAAAGATAAGCACTCACCAATAACGCAAGTAAAATGTTTTCTCTTCTTCGTGAAATAAGATGACACACAATATGTTTATAATAGCTTTTGTCTCATTGTTATTGTTTTTTAAAATCCCGAAATTTCAAAAATGTCATGGTTTAAACTCAAATGATGAGCAAAATTCTCTTATCATTTAATACCCTTGTAGATAACTCATTGTTCTATATTTTAACAGTATATTATCAAGGATTTTTTTAACTATTTTTACGCGAAGTTTGGAAGCCACCTCTTGACCCCAAGCAAACAATTTGTTCGCGTAATAATACATTTTGTACTATCAATATAATTATCCAATAACGGACATTACGAAAAAAACCATTAAAAACCACACATTTAAGGTACGAATTACTGAGTGTGGCATTTTCTAGTTATTTAACGCGCCATTGCACACTTGATTTTTCCTAACCCACAACAGACGGCTGAAAGATAGATGAGTCTCATGCACGGTCTAGGCAGGGAGGGCACAGAGGGTGGGCTATCAGGTGATCCCTTTAATCAGTGGGAAGAACATCAATGGGGGGGATATAAAAACGCTCCTTATCAAAGAGATGCGTCGCCTAGCAACCGTCCTGAAGACCTAATTAAGAGAAGTGTGGGACTGAGATAAATTGTCATCACAGCCTAAGAAGTTGGATTTCCAACTTCCACTCGTGTGAAGACGGGTGGAGGCAGGTTGTTTATTCTGGAAGGCAATTTATCCCGGCGGGAATCCTATGCTGAGTGACAGGGGTTAAAGGGAGATCTTTTCAGCAAGATTCCGAAGTGTCTCGACCACCCCCTCCTTTCCATCCGCCAGCTTGGGTGATGATGAGATAACGGAATGTCGCTGGATGACTCTAACAGTGGCATTGATGATGCAGAAGATCTTCCTTCCATGTTTAGTTGGTTCCTTTCGAGTTGATGTATACACAAATCCATTTATGTTCGATGATAAATAACTTCCCTAGCTATCCGTAGAAGTGATGACAAAATATTCGAAATAAATTACCACAAGATTAGCACTCGATGAACTATAATCATGAATGATTTTCGGATGACATATATAAAGAAAATAATGCTAGCAAAGGAATAATTGATTCGACTGATTTGTTAAATCCTGTTTGTCCAATTTTGGACCAATACAAGTCATTAGAAAAGAACTTCGTAGCTTTATACCATGATTGGATAATTTGAAATGCAGCGAGGAAAATAATTTATCTGCTTTATGAAGTATTATTTTATATACAAGGTGCAGGATGATTCGTATTTCATTCTAGTTGGCTTCTTTTGGGTTAGCGGACACAAGAATTCATTCATTTTCGATGATAATTAACTTTCATAGCTATCCGTAGGAGTGATGACAAAATATTTGAAATAAACGACTGCAAGATTAACGCACGATAAAACTATCTTCACAAATGACTTTAAGATAATTTAGAAGAAAATAATGCTATTAAAGGATAATTGATTCTACTGTTTTGTCAAATATAGTTAGTCCAATTTTTGGAAAGTCATTGGGAGAAAATATTAAAACTTTATACCCTGATTGGATGACTTGAAATTCAGTGAAGAGAACCATTTATCTGCTTTATGAAGTATTATTTTATATACAGTGTGTCTTTCTAATCAGCGTGAAATGTCATTTTATATACATTTTATATACCCACTCTAATCAGCACAGAGTATAATTTTATATTCAGAGTGTCCAATAAAATCAGTATGAAGTGTCATTTTATATACATTTTATATACCCACTCTAATCAGCACAGAGTATAATTTTATATTCAGGGTGTCCAATAAAATCAGTATGAAGTGTCATTTTACATATGGAGTGCCCATTCTAATATAGCATGTCATTTTATTTATAGGATGTTAAATATAATCGGTATGAAATGTCAGTTTGTATACAAAGTATCCTCTTTAATTGATGTAAATTTTCATTTTATATACACAGTGTTCAATCTAATTGTAGTCAGATAGCTAATTTTTAAGTTTTTAAAGGAATGCATTTTCTTCTAATTGGAAAGATATTTTAACCGATGAAAAAAATATTTATCTTGGTAAAATCATTATATATTCTAATGAAAAAAAAATAACAAAGTCCAAATTGTTAGGAATTCCCTTAGTCATATTTAATAAATAATTCCAGAAACTCTCCCTATTCGAGCAAATGTTGGCTGCTATTGACTGGCGTATTTTTCTCCAGGCAGTCAATGAAATTGCCTAGAATAAAGATATCCAGAAAACATTAAAAGTCAATAAATTTTTATCGCAATTGAGAAGCAATTATTTAAAAAAAAAATTGGAGTACAAAAAATATTTTACTAAACATGACTAACAGGACTGAGAGACTTCTTTGAAGTTTAGAAATCATAATTTTTCAGCAATATATTTATTGAATGAAACTAAATAAAATATAAAACTTTTCACTCCACTTAAACTATTTTTCCAAGTGATATTACAGATTTATCTCTTAACAGTTTAGAAATCACTTTAAGTGCTGAGTCATGTGGTCTTCTTTTTCTTATGCTTCCCAGGGTCAAATTATTGTAATTTTGTGTAACAATCATCTGTTGTATTGCTTAAATATAAAAAAAATGAAGAAGTCAGTGTTTTCTATGGAAATTTTCCATTTTTAGTTACTCCTGTTTAAAAGCATAGCAAACATTCTCTTATCACCCCCTCCCTCCTTTTGCCTTTGGTCTCTGCAAAGAGAAGACGTTACGCTGCTTATCGATCATAGATCTGTAATTTATCTTAAGAATCTTCGTTAAGATAAAAGAAAATTGATATAATCCTCAATTGATTGATCCTTAAAATTGATTAATCCTTAAAAAAAACGACGAAAGATGTGATTCAATAGAAAATTCTCTTGTTTATTTATAGTGATTAATATTATATGCCCATTTACTGGAATTAAAAGTAAATTCAGCAGAAAGTTCAGGGGGAAATTCCGTATAAAAATACCTTAATTTAAATTTCAGAGATAACAAATACCTTTCTTTTATTATTATTATATTCTCCGGAAAAATTTGCATAACTAATGTGTAAAAGATTACATTACAGCTGCTATACTCATCTATACTTTATACTTCAAACACTAATTCGAAAATCGTTTAAAAATATATGTTTGTATCATAACTCCAAAAGAAAAGATTGCGTGTTCAAATCACGTTCGGGTCACCAATGTGAGGGTAATATCTGTATATTGCTGTAGATACTACATTCAAAATTGAAATCATACATTGGACACTGCCTGTGGAGGTTTTACGTCTTTGTGCATTCAACTAACTTCGAAGAAAACAATCAATTCATTTTTGTAAATAAAATATAATTTGAATAAACATAACATTAGTTAAAGAAACAGAATCAACTCAAATAACATAAGAAAAAACATTAGTACATGAAAATAGCAAACGATAGAAGATACTTTTTTACGTTTTTCAAACGTGCATAGAAAAAATCTCAAGAAATACTGTTGCTGCATATGTCTGAAAAACCTATTGAAAACGTTATCAATATAATTAAACATATAATTAACAATATATTTACAGAAGGAAATAATAACTTTCAATATATGCAATTGCAATCAAGAAGGTAAAGTAGTATTTGTTTAGAATTTTTCACTGCACTGATTAATTGCCTTTCAAATACAACATTAATGCCATAACAAATCAAGGCAATCAATAAATTTTGAAAATTGTTAAGGCATTGCCATCTTTCTCTTAACCGTCCATCATTTTTCTTCCACTTTCTACTTCTATTCTAATTCGTCCATCAATTTGATTCATAAATGTCTTATTACATCATTAATCCATTCTCTTTTGTTTAAATTATTGATGGAATAACACCTACGTCCTTTGAATATTTAGAGCAAAGATACTTGAAAGTTCTATTTATAATGATTTTTATGAAATATATAATGCATACTCTTCTTTTAAAAGTAACATTTTTAATTAACTTCTACTCCATCATCAAGATGAAAAAAAAATCTAGTTTGATATACTTTCCGTATATTTTATGTATATTAATGCTTAAAGTAGTTTATAATAACAAATAAATGTTAACATAATTTTAACAGAAAATTTGCGATACAGCTTTCCTTCGATTATATACATAATTTAAGCACTGACTACTAGAATTGCCCCTTTTTAAAACAGTTTTTATTTACCTGTTTTGAGTATGACAACCTGTTTAATAGCTTTATTTTGGGCGTATTTGACTAAACATTAATTTTAATTATGTGCAAAATTTCCCAACCTATACAAAAGTATAGCTTTCTGCTTTCTTTCATTTAGTCAAAAAATTAACATTGTTCTGAAAATTTAATATGAAATATTGATTTAGTGCTTTATAGATATATAAAATAATACCGTTTCACTCATTATAAATAATCATTCTACAAATTGAAAAATATTTCTAAAATAGATTTTTTAAAGATCTTTAAATTTTCTTTCTACGAATTTCTTGTGTATTCACGTAAGAAATCTAAGTGCGTTATATCTCAGAGACTTTAAAATACATGAGCACGGTTTTACATCATTAAGAAAAGGATGCAATTATTATTGGCAGCGATTTTGCGATCACTCAATTACCTGTTTCCTTATCACTTTCGTGCTGAATATGCATTTTCAATGCATTCATTGGTCGAGGACTTTTCATGCATGAAATATGTCTATAAATGTGCATAATGATATACTAAGCTAATGTTTATTTCAAAAAATTGGTTTAAAAGTAGTATTTTTCAAAGGGTTCTAACCCTCTAATGTTTCTGGTAGCTGAAAGAGTGTTTAAAAATTTGTCGCAATAATTCAAAGAACCCCATGCATCATTACATAAATGCCTTTTTGTTTTTACGCCCACGACAATCTTCATTTGGAATGCAGCAGTGTAAGTCATTTAAGCATCTTTCAATATTATATATGTAATGCCACTTTAATATTAATATTAGAGGCACACATTACAGTTCCCATACAGTTACCCTTATATTAGCCTTATATTACAGTTATATAAAACACTTTGATGACAAACATAGCAAGGACATGGGAAAAAAAAATTATTATTTCGACAACTGAAAAAATGAGTCACCTTTTATAATACTAGTAGTTTTCGATGTGAATATGTAAGATAAGGATTTTTATGCCATACAAGGGCATAATTATACTTATTAATAAACTTATTTTATGAAGGCCATTTGTTTTCTCGAGTTGTCAAGGGTCACAAAAGAAATTTAAATATAGAGAACAAAATGATTTTATTATCAAAAGTTAAGTCAAACATGATTACTTTTCGACTTAATCGCCGTGGAGATTCATGCATTTATTATATTGGTAGGCCAGGTTCTTCCAAATCTCTCTTCGAAAAACATTGTTGCAGCGATATGAGATAGGCCTTAACTTTTCTTAAAACTTCCCATTAGACAGAATTTTCTTTTAAGAAAAGAATATCTAGTGATTGACTGAAAATTCATCCTCCAAAATCACAATTATGGCATGTTGGTTGGTCATCTCGTTGCTTGGAATTCGAATACCTTGATCAACTCGTTGTACAAGCACTTCTGCAGCGACTGTTTTGCGTCTTCGTCTCTTTTCATAGAGAATATGGCTTAGAGCCGAATGATTTTCAGCTCTTCCTAAATTAAAGAACTAGCTAGGATCCCAAAATATAAATTCTAGACTAAGGAGAAGTTTTAAAGAAATGCTCAGGTCCAACTCACATCATTGACGACAAGATTCTTCGAAGAGAGAATCGAAAACCAGGTCCGTCATGATGACAAATGATTGAATGCTCACGGCAATTACATCCAAGATTAGTCAAAAATTTTAGCAATAATTTCATTTTGTCCTCTCCTCTTCTCTTTTGTATTTTCCATAAAACTCTTATTTCTTGTATATTCATCTTATTCATAAAGCTCTTATTTCTT
>JAPMOR010021420.1:163204-183742 GCA_026543865.1 Argiope aurantia
TATATATATATATATATATATATATATATATATATATATAACCTTCTAATTCTAGTGTTTGACAAATCTTCACGCTTCAGACCTCACTTGGACCAGAAAAACGTATTTTTAAAATTATGTCAATCTGTCTTTCTGTGAGTACGATAATTTAAAAACGCTTTCACCTAAACGGAAGAAAGTTTGTAGACATTTATCAAATTAAAAAAAATATATATATTGAAAGGAAATCTTTCTAACCGACTATTCGAATACAAATAAACTCGATAACTACAAAACAGAGAGCCAAGTAGATAAAATTTCATTCCCAATTCTAACATCTAAATTGTAGATTGATATTAATCATTGAATCAAATTTGTTAAAGGATTGTGCATCTGTTTGTAAATTTGTAATGTAAATGTAATACTTTAAATAAATAAAATTTGATCGTGATTTCAGTATTATAAATATAGTTCTTCAGTATTGTCAGTCTATACGGCTGTCAAGTGAACACGGCAGTAACAAAACATGTAAAGCTAGATAGTTATAGCTTGGTGCTCAGGTTTAAAATCTATAATGTCGATCCGTATCTAACTTGTTCCTTAAAGTATCATTTTTATTTTTTACGTGCACTGAATCTCGAAAAGTGGGACTGATAAAGAAAAACCGTTTCCTTTATGGAGACAGCATATCAAATAGGGTTTATTCAAAAACCGATTTTCGAATTCAGTATTTCCAAAAAAACCGGTTTTAGCAGGTTTTCGAATTTTTGTCAAAAAAAAAAAATAGAATAGGGAAAAATATTTTATTTAATTTATATAAAATAACAAAAAACGAAATCAAAATCAAAATATATATATAAAAAAAAATTAAGAATTACATATATACATATCACTCACACAAAATAACGAAAATTCAAACAAAAATTTCAAATAATATTTATATTATTTCCACTAATTTAAATTTCTCTTAAGAAAATAGGATTTTAGAAAACATAAAATATCCACTGAACGGTATCTAAGTTTTGTTCTTATTTTGGACATAATGTTGCTTGAAATTGAAAATACTCGTTCAATAGCTAATGAGCTTGGTTTTATAGTTTTCATGGCATCAAACAACAAATCTAAGTTTTTTGTTCTTTTATTCGTTGATTCAAATAATGAAAATTCAGTTTTCAGTGTCTTTGGATTTTTAAGTTTTTCATCAGGGTCTTAAGAAACTTTTGAATTGATTTTTCCATAGCTTCTTTTAAAAAAGCATTGATGAGTAGTTCCTTTGAGCTGCTCTTCATCAGAATGGTTTGAACATAAGAATTCGGAAATATTCTAGACAGTGTCTTTACAGATAACTGAATAATTTCGGTTTTTGAAACTAAAGATAGTATACACTAGATTTCTTCGCTGAACTAGAAATGTGCTAATACAGTAAAAGAATTGCTAATTCTACTTCTTTCTTGCATTCGTTCTTCTAAAGCATATAATAATTTCAAACTTATTTCAATGTTTACATTTTTTAGTTAATTTAACAGAAATTCAGATATACCTTTTTCTTGTTAATAAATTGACTGATAGAAAAATCTATCCCAACCGATAAAATTCTTTTTTTTTTTTTTTTTGAAGAAGAAGAAGAAGAAGAGGAATATCCAAAGCGTTCAAGAAAACCGGTTTTCAAATGTGACAGATTTACTTTAAAAAACCGGGTTTGAAAAACCGTCAAACCCTAATATCAAAGGTAGCTAAAATTTCCAGACACCAAATAAAAATTATTTGTCGACGTATGTTATCAACTAATCTTTTAAAATCTTTGAAATTTCAATTTAGAAAATTAAAAAAAAAAAGAGTTTTACATTCTTATTTTTATGCATTTAATCAGAATACTTGACTAAAGATGAATAGGAAGTTCATCTTTACTTTTGCAGGTTTTGTTGAGAAACGAAAGTAATATTTTTTCCAGGCATTATTCATATAATAATTTCGTTATTGTACTTGAACTTCTATCTAATAAGTTCTACTTTTTGAATCAAGAGTAATTTTTATGCATAATTTTTCTTGGTAGAATAAAATGGCATCTCATAATAAATAAAATCTATAATAAAATTTGTACAATCAAAATTATTAAAAGAATTGCAAAAAAAAAAATTAAAGCAATGCTTAAATTTGTCATTAGGGTAAATTTTTAGTGAAGTTATGTGATTTAGTAACAATTTATGACATCTAAATTTAATATGTTTTTAATATAAAATCTATATTTTGGAAAATGCCTTAATTCAGCAGTGTACAGTGTTTCTAAAATATATCAGTT
Source organism: Argiope aurantia (assembly GCA_026543865.1). Lineage (NCBI taxonomy): Eukaryota > Metazoa > Arthropoda > Arachnida > Araneae > Araneidae > Argiope > Argiope aurantia. The sequence goes on from JAPMOR010021420.1 coordinate 165,483, forward strand.
AAATTTTTAATAAATTTATTAAATACAATATTGTTTATACGAGTATTATAGGTATATAATAGTATAATAAAATCCAAAGGTAAAAAAAAATAGTCAGAAAAAAGAATTATAAGATAAGGAAAAAGCACTAAAATAAATGTTACACAATTACATATCAGTTACCATTCAACACACGCGTTTTGTAAAAGAAAATTCAATTGTATAAAGGCTTCATTACACATTTTTTTTTATCTTCATCGTGTATGAAAGTAAATTTCATCGTTATGACCATACAGTTGTATAATGCTCCATACTAGCTTGAAGAAAAGTGAAATGATTAATATGAAGAGAAAATAGCTTATTGTTGTAATGTTCATGAGCTCGACAGACAGAGATTGTATGCTGTAGTATAAGTCATTTGCTCACATAAAACATTGATTTATTACATTGTACCCAAGATCGGCTATAAAGAAAAATATACTTAGCTACGTTGGTGAAGGAAAAAGAAAAACACGTAATGGACATGAACTCGACGAACCAAGCACTGAATAGAAGCAAAAATTACTTGCTTACTTGAAACATTTTTTTACATCGATCTCATGATCGGTTGTAAAGTCGAAAATACCAAAGGAAGAGTAAAATGGTTCAATAAGTAACATCTTTTTTATTCATCTCTAAAGATAAAACAGAAAACCAATGAGTGAGAATGAAAGAAATGATAAGAGAAATTAAAAATTGACCGCAACTAGACATCGTCCGAGAAAACTATTTATTTTCTGAAACACTTCTTCACTTGCTTCCATTGATTACACATTTGTTTGTATAAGTTACTATCTATCGTTTAAGTATTTCTGAAAGTTTCTATCTTCTGTATTAATATTTGCTGGAAGAATCACTAGGAGAACAAATACGAAATGCTTGCGATGAAAGTAACATAGAGCTCATGAGCTCGACAGACAAGACTTTTAAGCATTTATTATTGGAAAATACACTTATAGTTTGTAAAAAAGTCTTTTATAAACTTGAAATTCAGTCGAAATATTATGTTACAGTTTTTATGGAATACCATCAAAGTAAAACTCTAAGAGTAAGCCATTATGAACCAAAGGAAATCGGAAATGGGAAATTCTTTTTAGTGTAAACAATTATATCGGAAGGGTCAGTTACATGAAAGTAAGAATCAAATGCGTCTAAGCACGCTTTTAAGAAAAGTCATTGGAATAACTCTCAGTTTCTAGATATTTATCGGCTACGTCACTGTGACTGTTAAAAAAAGACAGAGGTTTTTTTAGGCTATTTTTCATCAGTTCTTCAAACATTTTAGCACAACATTGATGATGAATTTTACATACCAGAAGCCAATCTAGTTAGAGAAAATGCAGGCACATCCTGTTTGGTATTGAAGCTTATTTCATGTTTTTCAAGGATGAAAAGTGGTTCGGTTTTGTAGCAAGAAGTTTGGGAGAATTAATCTAGGTAACCGACTACGTTCGAAGGAATATTTTTGAACAATTAGATTTTTTAAAAACTATTGATGGTTTTTAGATGTATTGTCAATTATAAACACTATAAATACAAAAAAAATTATTTGGAAATATGATATATTTTGAGAAATAGGAAAATTCGTAGTAAATTTTAATGAAATTTAACCAAAACGGTTAACATTCTACACAAAATTGTAATGCAGCAATCTTATTTTTCTTTGTACACAAGTTATAAAATATAATGATGAATGAAATGAACCAGAATCTAAGAAACATTTTGAGATGCAAAGAAATTACGGGTAAAAATATACGCATATATACATTTTTTCCATAAATTTACAACTTAATTTTTCTAGAAAAACTTATAAATGAAAAAGTATATCACCAAGATTAAAACTTTTGGTTCATTTCATTGCCCATATTATTTAAAACACACGCTGAAATTTTTATGTAAATACCTCTATTAGTTTTTGAGATATCATGTTAACGGTGGATAATTTTTATGAAAATTAAAGTTTGAGAAAATTGAAGTTAAATAATTTTTTAGCTAAAATTTTTCTTTAAAGTTTTCCTGGATGATAGGTCAGACCTTCCTTTTCCTAGAAAATACTATTTTGGAAAGAGGAAAGCCTGAACTACAAGAAATAATAATAATAAAAGAATTCGCCAATGAGGTCGATGAATTATGAGCAAATAAGAGATAACATTTTAAAAGCATTTTGTGCTAAGTCGAAGACGCTCTATATTTATGTAACTGACTTTTTCTCCCTATTTTGAACCATTTTCGAGATAGTAACTCAAAATTGGTATCTCCAATAATTACCTCAGGTGGCTTAGTAACTGATCTCACTATATATATCGAATTGTTACTTTATTATTTTTAAAAACCAAGTTTGTAACAATAGTTGGTCGACCTTCTCAAGTTAATGTGAGATAGAATCACTTTAGCGAAACCTATGTATAAATCATACAGATGAAAGCGCTTTTGTTATACAGATGATCTTATTTCCTAATCAGTGACATGGATTTGGTCTTTTAGCTTATTTTGTGTTGATAAGCTGTTATGAGCAGATCATGATCCTAACTCTTTGTCAATCTATGAATCAGACATAAATTTACCTCTCTCAAGGATATCTAGTTGTTGAGAATCAGCTTTACATAACGCTTTGAAACGTATACAAAATTGTATTGTTTGTCTTTATTATGCATCTCTTTATATTTGATCAAATATCTGAAAACTGTTAATTTTGGTAAATCATGTCCTTGTGGTACTGCTCAAATCTGTTCCGCCTAAAGTATTTCGATATACTTAATACAGTGCCAACAAATAGTATAATATTGGAAATATCATTCAAAGAAAATTTTCTTGACGTCCAAAATTGAAGAATTTTGATATATTTACTATGTTTTATATAAAGAGTCTTCATCGTCTAAGATATTGAAGACATTGCCTATTAATTCATAAGGTTTTATTAAAATTTTGCATGTAAAAGACTAATGTTGTGAAAAATGGACAATCAAAAATTCTTTTAAGTCTATTTAATCTTTACTATTAGCTTTTCACTTTTGCACATTTTTTAAAAGCATAAAAATAATTTTGGAACAAATAATAGATAATATATTTTATCTCATTTCAACAAAATAAAGTGCGGAGTTAGCAAGAAATAAGTTATTCACTTCAGAAGGCTCTAAAATGTGTTCTATTGGTCGTAATAAGATGAAATTTGAACTATAGATTATTCAGATGATAGCTTCATATTTATTAATTTAAAAAATTAGTACAAAAATTCATCAATAGATGGCGCTGTAACACAAATGGCATTTATTTGCATATATTGAAAATGTGAAGCATAATTTACGTTACAGCGCATATCTATTACATTTTTTTCTTTGGATAAAAAGAAGACGGATTCTGCGCGAACATTAGTTTCTTCTCTGTTCGTCATGCCTGCGCTACAAGAAAAAGCGCTAATGGTGAAATTGTTCTACCAGAATCAACAAAACTCCGTTGCAGCTCTAAAGGAATTTCGTCTTATGAAGCAGATACGAAGAGGACCAATGTCTCCAGGTGCCCTAAACAAAATGATGCAGAAATTTGAAAAAAAACTGGGCAACTTGGCATTCTTCCAGGCAGAAGACGAAAAAAAAAAAAAAACCGTCTTCCAACGTCGAAAATGTTGCGACCGCACTCGTTGAAGACAGCAGTCAGTCGGCACATATTAGAGTGAGTTTGCCAGTTGTTTCCCGTGTTCTGGATATGCCGTATTCAACTGTATGAAATACTGCACTGAAAATTTTGAATTTTTATCCATACAAAATCAAGTGTGTGCAATTGTTGCAGGACGGGGACTTAGAGCTCCTTAAAACTTTTGCACTTCAATTCCTGGCTCGAATGGGGATTGACATAACTTGGCCATAGAACATCCTATGGAGTGATGAGGCCCACTTTTCCTTCAAAAGACAAGTTAACACCCACAACTGTCGAATTTGGGCAGAGGAAAACCCTCGCGTTATTATGGATCAACCCTTGCATCTTGAAAAACTGACAGCATGGAGTGGTTTTACAGCTACCTTTTTCATTGGACCGTATTTCTTTGAAGAGATAACTTCAAATGGAATCCAAACCTGTTCCGTCACAGGACAACGGTACTATGATATGCTGAGTGATTTTGTAATCCCAACTCCTCTACAGCGTGGATGCCTCCAAGGTATCAATTTCATGCAGAATGTTGCACCACCTCATATTATTCGTCGTGTAAAGCGATTGTTAATTCATTATTTCATAGAAGCACGAGTTATCAGTCGTCATTTCTCAATAGCATGGCCTCCTCTCTCGCCGGGCATCACCCTTTGCGACTTTTGGTTGTGGGGTTATTCTACCGTATTGAGGAAAAACAATATCTATCTTCAAAGGCCATCATCTCTACCAGATCTGAAGGATTCAGCCTCATATTCTTAATATTCAGGCAGGCTCACTCCGGTCATCTATAGAAAATATGGTTTTCTGATTAGAGCATATTGTTGAAAATGTAGGAGGACATATTGGGTAATTTTAATTTTACTTTATTTAACAATTATAAACCATATTAAATGGTTTTATGTGTATTACAATGCCACCTAACGGTGAACTTTTGTATTAATTTCTTTTTATTTAATAAATGTAAAGCGCATCATCTCAATAATCTGAATTTGAAATTTTATCTCATTTGGATCAATAGAGCCCTCTGAAGTGGATAACTTATTTCTTGCTAACCCTGTGCATTATTTCTTGTTTGTTGGCGAAAGATACAACAACAACAAAATGATTTAATTAAATAAATTTACTGTTGCAATTTTCCGTGATATATTTTTGCAATAAAATATGATTACTCTGGGGTTTTCTAACATAATTCATAGCATAAAATGTCTATTTTAATTTTTTTTATCCTTTTTTTCTTTAAACTCGAAAATTTTACTACTTCAAATTTTATTTATCTAATTCTTTATGTTTAGTAGTTATTGAGTTCACTTCACTTGGACAACCGGACAGACAGACTTCATCTGAATAAATTTCGTAAAAAATTCGATTGAAATTTACACTTCTGGTGTACAGTACAAATTGTATATTTCTAATAGATTTAAACCGAACAAATTTTCTCCCGTCTTGCTTAAAGCGTTTTTCAGTTATCGTGCTTACAGACAGACATAATTCCAAACATGTGTTTTTTCGATTCAGTGTGGAACCACAAAGATTTCATCGAAGTGTCCACATTTTTTGATAATTACAACATTTCGCTTAGGAGAAAGTAAAAATCAATACTTATCGAGTCACATATATATATTGCACACTATTTTAAACATTCATCATGAAAATTTTGATCACGTTGCATGATTTGTTTTTAGACTCTCTGAAAGATGCTAATTGCTTGCATAATATTTTTGTCTCCATTTTTCGGAAATTTTTAATCATGTCCCTTTTGTGTTTTAGTTAGTCGCGCATGCATAAGTAAATATGCTTGTTATAGGCAATAAATAATGCTGTAGAATTTTTTTTATATAATCTTAATGGTAGATCTTGTGATTCCATGCTTATCAAAATGCAAGCAAACTTCCGTCATCCGTAGAAAATTGCCTGTAGAATTTTTATAATGGAAAGCTGAAGTATCTGCATGCTTATTTATCAGAACGGAACAAAGGAAGGTATGACCTAGAGCATTCCTAATTGTTATTCAGAAACTGAAAATTAAAAACGTTGCAAGCTCTTAAATTTGTTTTATACATTGTATAAATATGATGAATCATTGATAAAAGAAAAACCGTTTGGTTTCAATCACAGTCTGACGAAGAAAGGAAGCATGAATATTTGCTTTTGATTAAAAAGTATTCTAAAATTCACAGCAAAATGAATAATTTGACAAATCTGTTCTACAACACAAATCAAATCTCTTCTACACAATCTATCTGTTCTAAAACACAAATCAAATCTGTTCTCTTTGAACACAAATCTGTTCTACAACACAAATCTATTTTAGAGAAATCTGTTGTAGACAAATCTGTTCTGTTTGAACACAAATCTATTCTACAACACAAATCTATTTTAGAGAAATCTGTTGTAGACAAATCTGTTCTGTTAGAACACAAATCTGTTCTAATCCCTAAATGATTTAAAGTATAGAAATAGTATACAATTCTGTTATAGTATAAAGGAAAAGGTATAATTCAAATTTAAAGACGAGTTTGCCTTGACTGTGTCTTAAAATCAAATGGAGCTAATTTTAATGATAGTTACAAAAATCAATAACCGTAACTTAAATGTTGTTTAAGATTTCGTTTTATCAGACTGAAAGAATAACATTCTCCTTATATAACTGTAAAATGGTCTATCTATCTCTATTAGTTATAGGCTATTTCCTCATGTTTTGCCTGTGGGCTATGTATATAGCAAACTAGTAACTTATGATCTTATATATAAAAATCAGGTGTAATTAGTTTAATACCCGAAAGTTTACGGAAGATGTGTATCAAAATTTCCACCTTTGTATGATTTTACAAACCAGAGCCTCTGAGTTCAGAAAATAATAAATGTTGACAATTTAAGGTAAAATTTCACGCTACTGAATTTTCTTATGATATGTATCATTTAAAAAATTGAAATGCATTTCAGAGACAGTATTTATACTGCTGCCAGGTTGGTTATTTCTTGATATTGTTTTCTGCAACATGAAAGAATAAGTTCTAAAAATCAACAATTTCTTTTCAAATGTCATTTACATATAAAAGAGCATCCGTTTGAAGTTCTTTTATAAACAGATGACAATTTTAATTTTTTGCTAAATTCTTGTCTTCCAGATTTGAGCAGACTCAATTTTTTTTTCTTTATTCCATATTTAAAAACTTTTAGATCGTGAACTAGGTTCTTTTAAATCTCACTGACATAGAATGGCATTGTTGGGCTGGAAATGCTTGCCTAACATGGTAGGCAAGAATTTCCGACCACGGTTGTCGTTTTCTGATAAAATTAAAAAATCTGTGTCTTGTTTACAACTCTATGTTGTGTCTCTCAGAGCTATTTTATTGTAAATAACTTGCGCAATCGAAGTGATCAACTGACTGCACATTTTTTGTTTGTTTACCTGGTAGCAATTATTTGATATAACTTTATCTTGTTTTCTTAACACAATGGTCATGCTTCGTCATATAACGCGTTCATCGTTGCATGGCAAAAAGCAAACAACAACTATGTGACTTTTTTTTGCAGTTTCAATTTGACGTAGTCCTTGTGTATTTTAATTGCAACTTTCATGATGAAATAACGTCGTATTTGGTCAGCAATGAATCAGATTTAGGAGCCATTGCTTTTACCAGATCACTCACCGGATTGCCTTTTATAAGGACATATCAGGAAACTAAGGTATGGTTTCTAATAAACAACGCCAAGAAATTGAGAGTATGATGTACATTAGATGTTGGGGAAGTTTGATACATGTCTGGAATCATCCGCAGTTTGAAATTACGGAATGCTAAAAATATAAGGCTTACTTTACATTGTGAAAACGATATTTCGTATGCTTTCTTTCAAATATGTTATTTATGCTAATGATAAATTATTATAAAAACCATAATATTATGACGTATTCTTTCATTTTTGGTGCTTAAAGTGTATAGTATTACGCACACATGTCATTTTTGATCCGCATTATATGCGATTTCTAGACATCTTTCCTTACCTAACCATCCTAAATATTTGCAAACTTGGTACTGAGACGCCTTGCATATGTATTATCGCCTGATATTTGTAAATTCTGACATATTACAACTTGAGAAGTTGCCCACTGAGTTGTAGTCATAGTCATCTTTATATTCAATTCTATATTTGAAATGTATATTTTCAACATTGTGAAATGTTCCGAAGCTAGATGTTAATCTGGCAAATTTCAAATTCAAATAAACGACCGTTATCTTCTCTGCTTCTATTTGAACCATAGGATCCGAAAGTTAAATATGTCATAGCATTTAGCATATAATTATAAAATAAGACTCATTTTCCTTTATCGGTTGAACAAAGCTGAATTTCAAAAGAATAGCCACCACAAGGATGGTTGGTTCTCCTGAAATTAATTTAGAACATTTTCCATGAGCCAAAAACTAAGGGTGTACATGTGTTGCATTTTTTGTTGATCAAAGTGGTCTTGGAACCCATGTATACTGTTCGTTTCACATCTCGAGCACTTTTCAGCGCTTGTATTTCGCCAAGAGGTGAAGTTTATTATACTTCCTAATTGTGTGAAAATAATTTGAGTTGAGTTTATCCTATTGCTAAATGTAAGCATCTTCGCCTTTCATCTTTTTTTTTTTTTTTTTTTTTTTTGCGAAATAAAGATTTTCCGACTCATGCGCAAAAGTGAGAATGATTTTAGAATCCGAGAATGAATAGCAAATTGTTGACTTAACTACAATGCCTAAGCAGTGATGTGTTTTCCTACAAGACTTAAGGAAATTCCTCTATATTATTGAATTACAATACATAGGGGGAGGAGGTCGTTCATCTGCAGGACTTACAGGCAATCCTCTATGCATTTTGAATACTACAAAAAAAGTGTGGGGGGGCGGCTTCCTGCAGGACTCAGGGAAAAATAAAGGTTTTTTTGAGAGCTATAGTACGTATATTTCTGTCGGATTTAATGAAAATCCTCTTTGGAGAACAATGTAATTGTTAAGTGAATCAATAAGAAAATTGATTCTGATTTCATTGATATGTATTACTTAATTTTGTATTGATATAAAATCTGGGGAAAAAATGATAAGGACGATTTAAGGGAAAAACATTTTCAGGAAGGACTGGGGTTTTAAAGAAATATTCTAGCGCCTTGATAAAAATAAATATGAATTACGAAAGTATTCTACTGTGGAAATTAATTTTAAGACATTCAAAGAGAGTTTTTATTTTGATTATATTAAATCTTTTCAAAAGGCAAAAAAAAGTTTTCCCACGTTAATTTTTATTATGAACATTGTTATTGATGTCAGTGCTTCATGTATAACTCAAGTAAATATAAAATTATAAGCATGCTTAGCACATATTCTTCGTCGAATAATTTTTTCTATTTTTAAGGTACATCAAATTTTGCTGAAGATGCTTGTTATTTCAATAAGATTTGTTATTCAAATGATATAAAAAATGAAATTTAAAAAAATTGATTGAAACAATTTTTGAGAAGGATATTTAGATGAACTTTTCAATTTATAATAATAAAATTATTTTTTTTAATTCAATAGGTTGTTGTTGTTTCTTTTGGCACTTACCACAGACAAGCCCGGTGTTCGAAGGCAGCCGATTTAAGCCTAAGGGAGAGCGCCTTTTGTTTTTATCGTAGAGCCATCTTGGGCCAAGAGTACGACTTGACTACTCACGCATCACTCATTCGCTTGCACAACCCCTTTTTTGCAGGAGGGCACATTCACACATCACACAGATAGAACAGGAAGAACAACCATGCCCAAGCCGGGACTCGAACCCGGGACACCCATATCACGGGGAAGACGCGCTACCCCAATGCCAGGACGCCGGCTAAATCAACAGGTAGCGCCATGCACGTGGAATCAAAAACTATTTAAATTAATTGATTAAAACATAGTTTGTTTCTAAAATATATAAATAGTTTATTACCATATAGACCTAAGTCTACAAAATTTCATCTTTACTTACATGAAACAAAATAAGTTAAACAAAGGTATGTAAAATAAATTGAAAAGATAACATGAAAAGAATTCCGGGAAAAAAGTTCGAGCAATAGTCGCTTAAAAGCAAATATAATTTGTAAGAAATTAATTAGTTAATTGTAATAGCAACATAATAATTGACTATTTGGAAAATGTGATTAAATAATGTTAAAGATTGGAAATGCTAAACTAAATGTGCCAAATAGTAATAATGCTTTGTGAAAAAAAAAGTAGATAGTTCAGTGAAAACCTTTTAGTCAAAAAAAAAAAAAAAACCCTGTTTTAGAAAATTGAGAGATTGCGCTATTATAAAAATAAATTCATCCAGACTCCTTCCATTTTTTCAATCGAAGAAATTTCTTCAAAAAATGGTCATAATGTTATCGGTTTTGAAAAGACAATAAGAGGTTACTGAAACAGATGTAATAAGCTTAAAACAAATTGTTGTAATCTTAATGCTCTTAAAATAATCAGTTTCATATTAATATTGAAGCAAACTCTCACTCATGGTACTTTAATTAAATATCTAGAGCGGCAAAGTACTTATTCAGAACATATACTCATTTAATCAGATTTGAAAAAAATCAATCATTTGGATAATCATAACACCTTTTGTAAAGCGGATAAAAACTTTCATTCAAGTGGGAAGATTTTATCTTTTTCTTTTTTACAATGAAACTTCATTGTAATATTTGTCGCCTTTGACGACCAGTTTGTTCATGAAAAATATTAATTATGTTTAATTTCAATTAGATCTCGTATGCATAAATTATGCTCATGATCCTTTCAATAGAGTATTTTTAAGCTTCAAATTGTGATCGATATTAAGGCTGTGCAATTTTTAGCAGCTTTATACCTACTCTTTTTATTGTGCGCATGATCCTTCCTAATGGTATCAAGTCCCATAACATCACAGTGCTTTAAAAATGTATTATCCAGGTAGCTTGTGTTCTTATTATCCGTTGCCTGCAACTTCAGTTTTCTATTCTTCTGGTAAGTTGATTTGATAAATAGAATCTTTCTTCACTAATTCGAAGCAAAGAAAAAAAAATCACGCTACTAAATGTTCGCTGAAACAATGAAAATGGTTTGAATTTTATTAAAACAATGAAATCTGTTGTTGAAAATTCAGCAAAAAAAAGTATTTTTGAAAAACTCTCAAAATTTAGGGAAAATTTGCTGGGAAATAAACTTGGTATCATTAAAAACATTTTTTCAATTTTAAAATACCATTGAAATTGTGTTTGTTCAATAATATTTTCGTAAGTTATAATGGAAAAACGTCACAATATCATTTAAATTTTAATGAATTAAAATTTTCACAAAATATCGCTCTGAGGCATACATTTTCATCCTCTTAAGAATATCTATACATAATTTGGTTGCTGTAGGCCAAAAAGGACACACACTTATACATTCTCCTTTTATATAAAAGAGACACAGATAAATATGAAACAATTAAAAGGTACTTGTTTATTTTTATGGCCCTAGAATTTGTTAGGTGATTTTCAGTTTGCACCAAGGTTGTCAAACTCCAATATGTATAGGATGCCAAAATTTCACCTAGATGGTTGCATTCTTGAATTTACTTGGAGGCTTTCATATGTTTACACCAAGAACTCCAAGATAAAGAGTTCACTTGGCGATTTTCAAATTATGCCAAGATCGCTGAGATTTCGCCATGAGAGGATTCCCGGATTTCCTTAGCTATTTGCAGATTACGCTTAGATCACCAGCGTCGGATTTCTAATCGTCAAATTGGCGATGGCTTTTTTTTTATGTGTAATTTATTAGGGACATAGTAAAAATAATCATTACTCGAAGCATTATAAAACAAAAACTCATAATGTACAGTGATTTTATAGTTCATAGGTATAGAATTGATTATAGCTCCCGTGGTTATACAATTCTGCAGATTCAGATCCAGAAAAACATGTACAACATTTTTAAATCGTATACATTCGAAATGAGTCGAACACGACAAAAAAAATTCATCTATTATATTTAGAACCTGTTCGGTAAGACTACCGAACAGGTTCCAAACTATATGTTGGAAGTTGTAGCAATTCTATTCCTTTGTATATTATCAATTTTTGTCATTTGAGATGTGTCAAAGCAGCATTATCTTACAGGTTTGGAGCTTTGTTTCTACTGTCTAAAAATGGACATTTCTTTTTTGAAGCTGCCTACATCCTACTAATCGTTTACAATACTACTAATCGGCCGTAGAAGACATAGATTGATCATTTGGCCATATCGTGAAGTGTTTATTTACCCGGAACTCCACTAAACAATGATCATAAACTTTTTGAAAACGTAATTTTTTTTCCTGCTGAATAGGCATTCGGATGATACTCAACGATTGCTTTCAAATAACTTGGTTTCGATGGCACTTTTACTTATTATCACATTTCGCAATTTATTGATTATATACATTTTATAATTGATTTGCAGAAGAATCTAATTTACTTTCAATAGACTACGTCTTTGTTGAAGTTAATCTACTGAGAATCTTATCCAGATTTCTGAACCTTGATATCTAGTGTCCTTGGAGATTTTCAGTCAATTCTCATGTGACAGTTCGCAAATTTCTTTCTGCGTTCCTCTCAAATTTATTAAGATATACAGTTTCGGACGTATTACTAATTTACTTGATTTTAAGTGCTTTGTTTTCTGATTTTAAGCGTTTGATCGAATTTTAATTTGTCCAGTCACTAATCTAGTTATATTCTTCAACTAGCCGATTCGTGAAAGCAGCTCCGATGGCTTGGCCTAATTCCAAATTATGCTTCAAAAGAAATGTCATCTCTCCATGTTAATTACACATCATCCAATTTTAAAATGAAACAAAGAAATCTGCAGCAGAGAGTAATTATACATGAACATGGGATCTTTTAAATAATATTTTTAATTGAACAATATAAGAGAGTAAGCGTGAAATGTTTGCTTTAAAATAAAAGCATAAAGAAAATCACAAATACATTTTCTATGCAACATTGTATATAGAAAGCATTGTGAAATGAACTCTTAGCAGTATTACAAAATTGCTTTATTCCATAAAAAGACTCCTCTTCTTTGTTCTGGAAATGACAAAGAATATTCAATAATATTGGAATTTTTTGATGATTCTTTTAAACTGTAAATGTTGTTATTTTTTATGCTTGATAATTTTTTTTATTTTGTATTCGTTTTTTTTAATGTTGTATTTCATAAAATTATTCTTACATGTTTGTAAAAGTTCCAGCATAGTTGTGAAACATAAGTATGTAGGAAATGGCTGGGGACACATTAAAAAAAGAAAGAAAGAAAAATAAATAAAATATGATCCTGACTTTATTTAACTGAAAATGAATAAGTGCTGAGCTTGTTTTAATTTTGAAGGAATTTCTTCAAGTTCCAATGCAACACGGCATTTTTTTATTTCTTTAATATATAATTGTATACAAAATTCGAGAATTTCAAAGATTTCCAGAAAATGCGTTAAAGAATGGAACGATTTATAGAACAGAGATAATTATCTAAATTTTGTGTACACAATATAAACTTATCGAGAGTTGAAAGAGGAAATTATGCGCGCGCGCACACACACACACAAAACTTACCTATTAAGACGTTTCTACGAGGGCCCAAATTATATTCCCATATCGTGTTAAGCTTCGACTAATGGTTATTGCCCTTGTGAAAATCATTTGTGCTTCAGTAAACTGAAACGATTTGTCAGTGCTTCAAAATTAGAATAAAAATTAAAAACACTCAAAAAGATTGTCTTAAAATTTTATGTATTTACAAGGGCATTACAGATCCCTTATGAACATTTGTCCAAAATTTATTGTTAATATATAATGCTATAATTGCATTGTATTAATCGAAATATTTTAAATTCATATTTTTAAATATGGTGGTAAATTCATAATCTTAAATATGGCGGTAAATTTTTGACATAAAGTAGTCAGTAGGCAATTATTCCGAATGACTTTGTTATAGTAGTTCAATATGAAATATCACAGTAAGTAATAAATGAGTGCTCATTAGATTTTTACACTAGTACTTTCCAGAGTCTATTTTATTTCCAACGGAAGAGCTATAAACATTATTACAGATTATAGAAGAAAATATTCATTGGAAATCTCAATATCTTGTAGAATATTACTGAATTTAGTATCGTTTTTTCACATTTTCTAAACAAATTTTTTAACGAAACTTGAAGGATGTTTTAATCTAAATATATAACATAATTTTTTTTTAAAAAACGAGCGAGTTAAAAAAAAATGTTTTATGTTAGGAATAAACTGAATTATGGAGATAGATATATAATATATAATATAAAAATATATAAACAGATTTATACATAACATGATTCAAATCATGCCGAATGTAAAGACAGGCTTCTTGCTATACAAGATGTATTATTATTATATATTTTATGCAGAATATTATTAAATACTTGTCCTTTATTAAGTAATACTTTATTTTAAAAAATTCAAAGTTGAGACTTTATAATAATCGTGTAAGCATCCATTGTTCAGATATTTTCCTATAGCTTTTCTGTTAAAATAAATAGGAGTATTAATTCAATTGCCCGCACTGCTGAGGTTTTTTGAAAACTGATTATTTTTCTGCTCTCTGATACAATAAAATCACTCAACATTTAGAAAAAGAGCAATTAACTACTGTGCTGATGACATTAATCATATCAACACAAAAGAAAAGTAAACGAAGTCCTCCTATCTAATAAATGGACCTCCTGGCTTGACCTTATGATGATACTTAGCGTTCACAGATGGCGCGATAGGCCCAGTGCCTGTTCAATTAGCTGTTTACATATTAGTTTCCTGAACTAAACACGGACACACAAGTAAGTAAGATAATTAGCCTAAAACAGTTGATCTGATACTAAAAATATTGATATTTAAGATATCAACAATGGAAATCGTTCTTTTGGACAGACAAAGGATGCCTTAACATTTGCTGTATCTCTAATTTCAGGCTTGAAGCATTCGTTAAACTGATCTAAAAAATGTGATTTCAAATATGATTTCTTTGATTTGAATGTTTTACATTAGTAAAAATTTAGGTAAATGTACCGTATCATATGAGAAAATAACCAACATTGCTTATTTATTTTCTAATAAATTAATAAACATGCTTAAAAATAACTGGGCCAATCGGTCACATGCATTAGTAAATAAAAGCTGATAATAGTTGTAGATTTATTACATTATATGCTATGATATTTCATTACATATGCAATGTCATAATTATTTAAATCTTAAACTAAAGCGAAAAACTCTGCTAGAAATAGACGAATTTTATTTATTTATCTGTTTTAAATCAGCAAGATGACAAAAAAGAAAGCTAATATTTCGAAATTCAACATCTTATTCAAAAGCTACACTATTAAAATTTGAAAGACTGTTCTATAAGAAATTAAGTCAAATCAATTTATAAACCAATTTTTCTCATTTCTTTGAGGTTTCTAATATTTTTTTCTTTCTAAAATATATGATTATGCAATATTTAAATTACTTACATATATTGGAAATGTATGTTTATTTAGAAATTTATCATTATGGAAAATTTTGAAAATGTTTATTTAGGATTATAAAATAGTTTAAATAAATTTAAGTACGTATGGAAAAATTTACTAATCAATTATCTCTTTATTACTTTTACTTTTACCGGATCTTAATGGATCTAAATAAAAACTGTATATTTTCAATATTGTTAAAAATTACTTATTGTTCTAATAAAACCTCAATAATGATTTATTAAATGTATTTTGATGAAATTGGTGTTGATAAATTTTATATAAAATAGGCAAAAGAACTTTAAAATATAATAAAATATTTTAAGTGCAACTCATGATGAAAAAGCATTTAATCAAAATTGATTTATAATGTACACATTATAAAATTATGTTAATAAAAATGATAAGTTTAAATATATACAAAGCTACTGGAAGATTTTATAAAGACAATTTATGCTTGTCTTTGTTTGTTTACATTTTTAAGCATTATTGCTTAATTGTACATAAATTCACCTTTAAAAAAATTTGAATATCCTTTATATTTCTAACAAATTGATACATTTCCTTTCCTTAATAAATATGACATAATAAGAAATATAAAGGATATTGACAGCAATTATTTCTATTAATAGACTTCAAAATAAGAAATATCTTCTGCATTTAAGCATAAAAATATCTGTATTAAAATACTCAACACGATTTCTTTTTTTTTTCAAATTTATATATATATAAACAATATTTGGGTTTAATATTAAAAAAAATCACTTAATACACTCCTTTCCAAATCGGATCTTGATCTTTACTTTCTAAGATTCATGTATTTTTCATGTTTTTCTGCAGTTAAAAAAGATTCATTTTTAAAAAATAATAAAAATCATAACAAAATTCTTATTACAATAAGATAAATCTCGGAGAATAGCGGTATACAAATCACATCGATTTGTGCTGAGTTCACCTTTTTGTTACATGAATCGTAACTGAATAGAATCCTTCAAAAGATATCATCAGATCTTCGGAAATGTATTTCAAGCCCCACTAAGCACTAATTTATCCGAAAGATATCTTTTCCTACGGTTCATTGAAAGATATCACTGAACATTTGCATGATAGATAGATGAACCATGGAAATTTCATACATGACTATTTATTTTCTTATATTACAAAATAATAAGAGGAATAAAATAGTAATTTCTTTCAAAAATAAATTACGGAAATTAGGAAATTTCAAAACTTATAACAGAGTAAGCGAAATCGAGAAATATTTTCGCTAGATGGCAGTAGTACCTTAGCTGATGTGAGTTATTTTGGAGCTAGTTATAAGTAATAGCGTGCAATCAATTTGGAAATGTTTGGGTATATTTCATTGATGTCAAGATCATTTACACGTTGTGACATTAAGACATTAATTTTAAAGTATGTTACAAGTGCCTATTTTTATTTTAGTTTTAAGAAAGTTTAGTAAATTAAGTGTATTAAATATTATTGCCTTGTTTTTGAGTCAGTTTCTAAACAATTTAGGATAAATTTTTTAGAAAGAAATGCTATATTTTTAAGAATAATTTAGAGTGTTATCGTTTCCTCAGTTATAAAAATATTTAAATTCCACTCCATGAAATTATTATTTCCTCTACAAAATATATTTTACATCATTTTTAATAGTTAATAAAAGGTTGAAATAAATAAGATCAATAATTTCGATAATGCATGTTGCTTGTGCTTTTATACATTAAATAAACTTTTATATATTTAAAATTACTGAGGATTTTTTTTACTAATTAAACTGAAATATACTTTTAAAATATGACTATAATAATATTTAAATTTGTTACAAATTGAAATGTGAAAGCTATCGTGGAAAATTTAAAGCTTATATCTTACTAAGTTTGAATCAATGTAAATTAATCTATGGAATTATAATGTTGCCGGTTATTATTAAATAATCAATAGATAAATTTTATACTATAAACTGTCTTTGCATTTTTATACTAGAAAGATAAGAAGTATTTTTATTTTTTAATTATTTCTTGTTGTTGCTTGAAATTTGATGCAAGAAAATTTTACATTGTGTAAAATAAATGCTGTTATATAAAAATTAGAATGATTTAAGCCAAAATTTTATTTAATTACTAATTTTGTCAATAACAACATAAATTAAGTTTAGCATTTATTTAAGAAATTTCGGAAAAATTCTGCATTTAAGCACAGTGAATTGTTTGGTTTAAAATTACAATGTATAACCACTAAATGTTAAAAAAGAAAAATTAAAGCGCAAAGTTAAAAAAGTTACATGTAGTTTCAGCTACGAATTTTCTATGTACTATTTCTAAGAGAATAATTTTATGAGCATATCTTTTGAAATTTCTAGAATCTTTCAATCCGCTATTACAAGAATAGAAATCATTAGTCAAAAATAACATATCATAGAAAGCCTTTGCTTCATTTTTTAATTATACAAGGTACAATATTTTTCAGCATCAAATCATAAGACTGTTATTTAGAATGCAAATAACTGTCTTTTTAATTTCAAGTTATATTTAAATAATCACATTACAAACTTCTCTGTTCATGTATGTCACTGATTAGTAACTCTTCTTTACAACAATCTAGTAAATTTTTATTTTTTTCTTTTAAAAACTGTAAATTTTATTTCATTTAGGAGAGAAATTTAATTTTATAAGTTAATTAAAATCATATATCTAATATCACAAAAGCTGATGCAGATCAGGTTAATATAAGCCAAAATCAAGTGATGAAGTATAAGTTGGCTGACAACATTTTGATAGCTTTTTGATTTGATAATCGTTATTATCCGGATATTACATGCAAATTGCATATTCCTTTATGGAAGATTAAAAAAACTGTTCAAGAGGATGTACAGTGTAGATGGATGGACCTAGATAGACTTACCAAATGAGTTTTTTCTTGAATAGTAAGTGCTGAAGATACCTACCTAAGCAGCATATAAGTGAAAAGTGCTGCTGAAAAAGTATCTTCTTAACTGCTGTTTTTAAAAATTTAATTGGATCTTTTAATAAATATCAATTGAAATAATAAAGTTTTTGTCTCTAACT
>JAPMOR010021420.1:188742-235371 GCA_026543865.1 Argiope aurantia
TAAAAAAATAATTTCGAAACTAAGCATATTTGCACTTTGGTAATGAAATTCATTTCATCAAATTTAATTTATTTGTCTAGAAAAAATACCAGGCAGGCACTAAAATTATTTTTACTTTATGAAATAAAATATTACATGAGGAAAGTTTCAAAAAATCTCCTGAATGAAATCGGCTCAAGGTCAAGCATTACTTGTTAAATTGTGTGAAAGTTATTTAACACTCTCTTTTCTAGGGTCGCCTTTGTTATTTAAACATTCTGTTTATTAGTTGATCTTTATCATGTATTTCCTTCGTGAATTCTTGGCATGGAAGTAATTGTAGGCCGAATCGTCTTGACTGACTTCCAAGAACTGTGGACTATTCCTTGAACAGTTAGTTGCTGCAAGTCACAAGAGGAATTAGACTTCACTTTCTAGAGTCTTGGACCTACAAAAAGCATGTATATACCGCTATCTCTGATGGTCGGGCAAAATGTTTTTAAAAGTTTACGCATAAAATACTTCCAGTTTGCTTGTTTAGTAAACATGTGCAAGCTTAGTGTCTATCATCACAGTTTTATAAGTACATGAGCCATTCTGCCATTAGATATAAAGCTTTAAATCCATAAATGCTTTGAAATTTTAATCTAAATAAAATAATTTGTGTAAATATGCTTTCGATATTATTGAAAGTATGAAAATTCCGTCTTAAGTAATTGATAATATTTGTTAAAACTATTCGTATTATTCACCTTAAAAATTGGAATGCTGTTTTATTTATTAATGACTATATGTTGTTTGTTTCCAACCACCGAAACGTTTGATAAAAAAAAAATCGAATAGATACTTTATTATCTAGCATGAATATATCGCAACACGTACAACTCGAAGTAATCGCATTACCAATCATACAGTAGTTTCACAAATTTATCTTGGGTAAGTGAGTCTTTTAGATAAATTAATCTAAAGTCTTTCAGCATGTATCTAAATAAAAGGAAAACCATATAACAATTGTTCGTCAGTAGTTAGGAAGCGAGGTAGAATATTTAAAATGAAGTATAAAAAAATTAATTTCTTGTGAATATCATATGGATGTCAGAGTTTGGTTTGACAATACTGACAATATGTCGTTATGAGAGTTATTTAAAAAATTTTTTCCCAATATGCAAATTATAACCTATTCTATTTATTTGAAATGGATATGGAAAGCAGCTTCAAAGAGGTCTATAAACTAATTAAGTGCCTTTTAATATAGCTCTACTTAAAGGAAGAAATGCAAAACACCTGCTCATCAATAATTAGTCAAACTCGTCAAAGTATTCAAGAATGAAATTAACAAATTAATTTATCACAAACATTATATACATAATATCTCAGAATAGGATTTTTATGATTCAGTATTATATCGAAGCATTCGAAACTGTGAATCTGATTTTTATGACTTTTTTAGAATGTTTATGAGTAATATATGGTTCCTAATATACTGTTCATCAACCTTGTATTCAACTCAACTGAACGGGGAAGGGAACCAAGTTTTTAAACCTTAGATAAGCTAAACCAGCTTTTTTCAGCATGTCTTATCAAAATAAGAAAGGCAAACGATTGTCATCGAAAAATGAATAACACATTAAGTAATTAAAAGTGGCTAATAACTTTGTATAATTATTGCCATTAAAAATGATTTACATCAGAACAACGAAAATGTGTCGGCTTTCTGTCAGAGCTTACTATGCTATCCTTAGTGTATTAAACTAGGGCAAATAACTAGGAAGGAAATTTATAATATAACTTTTCTTGCCTTTCCGAGAACGTGTTAGAATACGAGCCAAAAATTAAATTTTATATCGGACGATGTGTCATTCAGCCCTGTGAGAATGTTAATGAGTAATATGCTTGTGTTTCCTAATCTCTCCGGCCATCCTTTTCAATTCAATAGAATAGGAAAAAACAAGTTCATAACCTTAGCTGATGCTGATATGCTGCGGTAGATAACTTTTCAATGTATATGTTAACTTTATGGAAGAAATATAAATGACTGGCCACCAAAAATATTACTAAACACTATTAAACATTCAACTTTAGTGCGTCAGTCATTATTGTATCAGTGCTATACTACAATATGTTTAAAGCTTGACATAATAACTTAAAATGAAGTTTACACTCTAATTTAATCTGTAGGAACATCACAGAATATGACGATTCAATTTTGTATTTAATGATAATGCCAAGGGTAATATATTTTTATTCCCTAATTTGTTTTGCACTAAATCAACCTATCCGATTGGACTTTTAAAAAATATTCAAACTCCTTTAAACTCATATCTGCCTAAAAGAAGATATGCAAGCTGTTGTTCATCAAAAATGGTTAACATATCAAGCATAGCTCTACCATGCTTCTTAAATGTTTCAGACAATGACGTTATACCATGCTATGCTTAATATTTTAATTAATAGAAATTAACAAGAAGATGCTAACAATAGAATTTTTCACACCACCCGAGAATATCACAGAATATGGCTTAACGTTTTCAATTTTGTATTGAATGAAAACTATTAATATTTTTGTGTTCTTTAACATGCTTTCCACCTACCATCCTATTGAACTCGAATTGAAAAGAGCGAACAGTTCGGAAGCCTTAAATACTGATTGTAATTCCACTCAAGCGCAAGAAAGAGTTTCGTTGAAGAGAAATTAATAATTTGAATCCCTATTATCAGACGATGACGCCACAACATTCTATGCATAATGTGTTCAACTAATGGAAATTAACAAGAAGATGCTAACAATACAATTTTTCCCACACATCCGGGAATATCATAGAATATGGCTTGAAGTTCCAATTTTGTATTGAATGAAAATTAGCAATATATTTCTATTCTTGAACATGCTTTTCACCTACCAGCCTATTTTATTAGATCGAAAAGAGCATACAGTTCTGAAGCCTCAAACACTGATTGTAATTCCACTCAAACGCAATAAAGAGCTTCGTTGAGGAGAAATTAGTAATTTGAACCCCTCTCGGTTAACTGGGGTTTTCTCATAAATAATAGAGTGAAAAAAACCCAGGAGAAACTAGTGCACCGACGGAGGAGTTAAATGAGCCTTTATCGGAGAGAAAGGTCTCCCTAATCGTTTTAAAAAGAGTAAATCATTTTTCTCCTCGATTTCCGATATTTAATAATTTTTGCCCCAAGTGCTATAATCGTGCGAAGGACGCCATACATCAAGTCGCTTTTCAATAACGGCCCTTTACGGATCCCTTTTCGCTCCTAATATAAGCAGCGACTGAACCACAGGTAATCAGCAACACACACCTGTTTATTAAAATCACACCTTGTACCGTTCTCACCTTGTACCGTTCTCTTTGCAATGCCTCCTCTCATTTTTTTTATAAAGAAATAAATATTCTTTCAAAGGAAAGAGAAAAATATTTCTGTTAAGAGATTTTTTTTTTTTTCTTGCTTGGAAGAAGCAAAGTTTTAAGGAATAAATTAGAAAGGAAGTGGGGTGAAAAAAAAATCAGATGCTATGTTTTAGTCGAAAATCCAATAAGCGAATATTAATTTAAGTGAAGCTGAAAATTTAATTAGATCCTCGTAATTAGGTCACTAATTTTTGCCACTTTTTTTTCTTCCAATTTAAGGAACTTCGACAAACAAGTATTTCTCAACGTCTAAAGTGGGAAATAGTTTTCCTTGTCGTTCCTTAGATTTTTCTTTTTTAATTTGTTCTTCTATAATCAATCTCTTACTTTTTTTCCGGAGAGAAGAAAAACCCTTTATATGCCCCCCCCCCAATCATATACCTGATATTGCTGCGTATTAGGAAAAAATGTACCTAATTTTGTCTACCAACATTCAAATTTTTGGTATAAATCCATTCACTTTGACCAGCATTTTCTTCTTTAATTAGTGTCTTTATGTGTTTAGAAATAATATTCAAAATTAATCACCGTTTGATTGGAAGTGGTATACTAATTTTTCCATAGCAGAATGCTTAGAAACTTCTGTAGCATGTACAGATGTTGTTGGTATGCAACTAAAAAGGTGGGGGGGGGGATGTGTTATTGTGAGTTTGTTATATAAAAAAAAAATCATTTTTAAGGTAGAAAAGAATTTGCATATCAATATATGAACAGCTGATATGTTATGTTGATATTTTTTTTTAAATTTTCCTGTTAGAAAAATGACTTTTCAAAGCAGTAAGAATATATTGATTAGTTTTTCTTTTGATGTGATCACTTACTTCATGTCAACGATATATAAGAACTGCTTTAGTTCTCTATTTCAATTTTTCTCCCGAAAGTTCTGGACTTATTTTGCGTTTTGTTTATATACCTGTTTAGTTTGAATATCGTAATTCTATGCATGGCAATATTATATGCATTTTTATGGTAATTTAGAATTTTATTTGAACATAGCAATGACACGCCTTTAATAATACTAGAATATTTGCCTGAAAACAAACTTTGCAGACACTAGATATACTTTACTTAAATGATAAAGTAAAAAGAAATTTTGCAAAAATAAGCTTAAAATGCTTTTAAACATATATTAAGTTTAGAACAATCGAACTGTAAGAAAATATAAATGGTATGATTATAAAAATAATTCAGTTTTAAAGAATGTAAAGCGATGTAAATATAATTTTTGTTGAGTAGTGCTTCAAAATTGTTGAAGATTAATGTTATCATTTCAATTACTTCTAATTAAAAATTAATTAATTGTTTTTTTATTTTCTTGTAAACGATGGATACAGAACCTATGTTGCATACAGAGAATCGTCAAAAAATTTGAACTCGAGACTTTGATGCATGTATCAACGTTCTAGAATTTCTTGAATTCGAAAAACATATTTTTAGCATTGCGTGCATTTATGAATACGGTATCTCAAAATGCTTTCAGTTAGGAAAAAGTAATTTGGTATATAGAATTTAGCCTAAATTTGCAGATTTCTATCAGTTTCGAATGAGATATTGAACAAATAAATGAAGTCTGTCTGTTTTGCTTGAAATTCGAATACAAGTATTATTCGATTCGATTATGAGTAAAACTCAAAAATTGCAAAATGTAAGCAATTTGTAGATTAAATTTAGTGTTTAAAATATATATTCTTATTAAATGTTGAACCAGTCTGTCTCAGATTAAATGCAATAACTCATAAACACAATGATTTAAATCAATGAAGTTCGGTACGTAATCTTGTGATTACGACTACAATTCTGTACCATATTTAAGTTTCAATCAGTTGGCAAAAGGTTGTCCTTACCTAAGGTTCAAAAATTTATTTAGGCAGAGAATAATAGCATCTTTATTAGAGTTTATGGGAGAATACTCTTTCAAGTTTTTTATGAATATCCTCTTCTCAATATATAACTACGTATACAAGAAATTTATAGCTCCAAGTCCAATAATTTACTTCGAAAATCGTTTTAACTGCTTTATGATTTTCTGCCTGTACCAATTTATCGATAATATCCAGCCTATAAATATTATTTATATATTAAACTATAGCCTATATGTGTTGACACTTTATTGGCCGCACATCTACGAAGAATTAATTAAAAAGAAACTTGTTTACTGTGATCAATCATACAAAGAGTGTGATATCGCCCAATAACCTTCTATGGTAACATCATATATATGTTGTATGAGCAAACACTAACAGTTGTTTCCGGCTATCACACACATGTTGTGTGAGTGTCTATTAAAGTATTAACATACTATTGAGCAAACAGTGAAAATAATATGGTGATGCAAAATGTTTGCAGCCAAAATTGGAAGAATTCGAGTCATGGAATCCAGATTTTTTAGTGAAATATCTGAGGTTAAATCTAAGTAATGATAATTCTATTTATAAAACATGTCTTTTCTAAATATGTTTGCTAGAAATTACTATTAATTATAATAATTATTACTATAGTAAGTAGCTTTTGTTATTGTATCTAATGACTGCACTGAATGGATTAATTTATTTTTTAAACTAAAGCTACAACATGAAGTTAACCAGGTTTCAGTTTAAAAACTAGTCTAGATAAGTGATATGGCACTTGGAGTGGCAGCATGTTCAATAAACAAGTCATATTAGGGAAAATTGTAAACTAATTTTGGCCACTTTCACGGCAAATCCTTAATAATATCGAATACGAATTGAAAAGTTTTGGTTTTTGGTTATAAATATATTATCTGTATTATTACTTTGCAAGATTTTTTTCCCAGTGGGTTTAATTTAATTAATGTCAGGCTTAAAAGAGTCATTACTTTTTTTTTTAGCACACATGTCATAAAGTTTATTTTTAATGGTGGTCAGGTAGAAAATTCTTGAATCATATATATTCTAACCTTCGATGCTTCGGTCATTGATACGTGGTTGTTGAATTAGGTACTCTCCAACACAAACCTGAGGTAGATCTTCTGTGAAACCAATTCTCTAATTTCAAACTTTACATCTAAACTAATGCAGCCAGTTTCAACCCAAAGAAAATACAGTAAAATCTCAATTATTCGGTAATATCAGATCTTTGCCGAAATTCCCAAATCATTGGAAATTTAAAAATTAAAAAATACTTTGAAAAGTAAAATTTATGTTTCTTGTACAAAATCTTACAAAATTCACCGAATATTATAAATACTGCCCAATATAATACAAAATCCTATCTTTATATCGCGACAAAGGCAATGAAAACCGCATGCAGTGATTTGTTTCACTTTTAAAGCTCTCATCCATTCGTCCAGAAACTTCAGATTGCAGGAGAAGCAGGATTTGTACAATACCTAATTTCAGAGACTTCTACAATTTTAATGCTCCCAATTCTCTGAAAATCCCGATTATTAGAGAAACAGGGTTGATATCGTGACAACTTTCTGAGAGTCTATTGCTTTAATACTCTCAATCCAACCTTCTAAAACCACTGGTAGAACACCAGATTTTCGAATGTCTACTGTTTTGACGCTCCCAATATGCCCACCTTTAAGCGCTGAAGTATAAGAGAGTCAGGACTGATACACAGCAGTATTTCTGAGAATCTAATGCTTTAACGCTCCTATTGGTCCTTCTGAATAACGCTAGACTATGAGAAAAGTAGGATTGATATGTATATGATATGATTGTTCTGTGAATGTATTGCTTTGATACTATCTTTTGCCCTTCTGAAAACTTCGGAATTTAAATTAGACAGGATTGATACAATGCCGAAGATCTGAGAGTCTGCAATTTCACCGCTCTTGGTACGCCCATTTGGAAACGCCGGACTATAGAGGCAGTATTGATACAGTGCAAGATTTTTGCGAATCTGCTGCTTTAACGCTGCTCATTCACCCGGTTGAAAGCACCGGATTACAAAGCAACGTTCCGACAGGCCATGCATGCCTTGAACCTGTTGCATTTTGCCCTCTTTCCCCTCACTTGTGATTTTCCAAGATTCTTTGATGTCTTTTCATTTTACCGACAATTTGCGGAAAGCTCCCAATTGTCCATAGGCGAGAGTGATCCTTCAATTGTCCAGATGGCAGATTTATGACCATATCCGTAAAGGCAACGGGTCTTAAGTGAGACAGGACTGATACACTGTCGGATTTCTGAGAGTCTAATGCCTAAAGTTCCTATTGAGAGTCTACTGTTTTAATGCTACCCATTAACTTTTCTGAAAACATCGAATTATAAGAGAAGCAGAATTGATATAATACTAAGGTCATGCAAATGCACTGCTTTGACACTAACCATTCGCCCATCTAAGAATGCCGGAACTGTAAAATAGACAAGACTGATATAAAGCCGGAGATCTGAGAATTTACAATTTTAACGCTCCCGATATTTCCAATTGAAAACACTGTATTATAGAGACAATATTGATGCAGTGCAAGATTTCTGCGAATCTACTGCTTTAACGCTACTCATTCACACGTTTGAAAGCACCAGATTATAAGAGAGGCAGGATCTGCCAGATTTCTGATAATCTATTATAAAATGAGGTTTTGATAAACCTATAATATTTAAAAAACTGATTTAGTAATTGAATAAAAAAAATGTCAGTTAACAGTATTACTTATTTATAAGGTTCTAAAAAAGTCTAGATCCCACTCCATTATTGCATCCTTACTCTTGGTAAATAGACAGACGCTCCCCAAAGATCTTCTGAAATTACTTGATACATGTTCCTCTAATGTAAGATTCTTAAAAGCAATATTTACCGAGGAGATTACGCGGCGCTGGTTCATTTGTCAATAACTTCTGTCCTAGAAGCGATGGCTTTTTTCCGCTTTCCTCCCCTCTCGCGCTGACCTACACAGCGAACCCCATATCCATAACGGCCGCATAATTGACTGCACGGCGTCACTTTTTGCGCCTCCACCGACGATCAAACAATATTTTCCCTTTTTTTAAACAACAAAGTTCCATCCTTTTCCAGGCTTTTGTTTCAACATATTTTTTTTCCCTTCCTAGAATGTAACTGTCATGGTCTTGAACATATTGAGGTACAACACTGGTTGTAATAATAAATGCGGTGTATAACAACAGACGGAGAAAGACCAATATCAGAGTGAGATTTATTTTAAAATGCAGTATAAGGAAACGATGTTTCATGTTGGAGATGTTTATTATTTATTTATTCATATAAGAAATGTGATAGATGCTTTAGTTGTGTTTTTCCCCCATAGCATTGCATTAGCTTCCAAAGGAAAATAATTAGAGAATTCATAAAAATAATCCATGAAATGCATACAAATAATGTAAATTAAACTTCACATTTCAGCCAACAGTTGCAGAAAATTAATATATAGATACATACACGCGCGCACATGCACGCACACAAATACACACGTGCACACACACAGACACACACACAGAGAATTAAGATAAATATTGGTACTTAAATGAAAAATTCGAAATAAAAAATACATAAAGAGTAATGTATTTCCTTTGACTATATTTCCTTTCTATAGAGTAATATATTTCAATATACTATATATACTATAAGTAATATATAGACTATAATGTAATATATTTACTTTCCGTAAAAAACACATTGTCTTGAATCGCGAACGAACACTTGGGAGTCTCCATGGACTTTCAAATTCTTTTCTTTCCAATAACTCTTTACTTTACTAAGAGAAAGTATTGCAATTCCTCAAAACTTTAAACTAGAGATCTTGATGAACCTCCACGCTTCGGACTTCCATGAGTTTGAAAAACACATATTTGGAATTACTTATGTCTGCCTGTGAATACGATAATTCAAAAATATTTTGGGCTAGACGGATCAATCCTGCATATCACATGAGCTTAAAGCCAAATGTTTAGATTTCTTACACATCTTCAACGAAATTCATTCAGAGGAAGTCGGTCTATCTGTCTGTCTGATTATAAGTTAACATGATAACTATAAAACCAAGAGACTATGAAAGATAAATTACACAGATTTAGCATCTAAAGTATAGACATATGTCGTAATTGGAACCTAATCCGTCTAGGGGTTGACGGTAAACCGACCTATGCTTTCCCATGCATGTGTACACAATAACTCATAAATGCAATCATTAAAATTCAATATATTATTTTGCAACAACAACTGTATTTCTGTGTCAATTTTTGTTTCAATCGGTCGGGAAAAAAGACGTTTAAAATATATATTCCATTTTCTGGTATACGTTGATCGTCCCAAATGTCGATATTTCATAACTATTATTCTCCAGTTACATGCAATTAATACATACATGTCGGTTTTCTTTGTTACTCTGCGGAGCACACGACTAACTCTGAAAAAAAATTTGAAAATAAAAAATTTGAGCACTCGGATCTTTCATGGCCTTGCCCATACTCCATAATTTTATTTAGAGGTTGGAAGAATAACGCCTTTACAGCAGAGAATGCAAGGAGGTTTCGAGGTGGCCAATTCCATTGGTTTATTTTGAATCAATGCAAGCAACATATATGGTCAAGACTCAGAGAGCATTTACTCATTAAATGAATTTACAAATTAATCCAAACAAAACATTTTATGGGAAGCCATTATCAGAGTGTGATGTTACCATCACCAAAAATATCAGTCGTGCTCACGTTCTCGTTCCTAACTCGTAATGCTTAATTTGGGATTCATTACATTAAACTTTCAATTTAGAGTAATACAAAGGATATTATAATCTCATAATTTATTGTCATTGCTTGATGATGAGAACAACAATTGACCTGACCATTTCTTCTCGAGGGTACCGCAGCATAATATTGAGAGATATTTTAACATCTACATCTGACTCAAGGAGAACCATGCCCCTATCTATAGTGGTTCTTTTTCTGAATCGAGTTTTAAAACTCATGAGATGCAACCATGAATTTACCAATGTGGCCGTTTAAAAATGGTGGCAGTTGGGACTAAATAAAGGAATGATCAATTGCTTCATTGACTTTCAGACGTGCTTTTAGCATCTAATATAAAAATACTTTACAAAAAAACAATCAATTCACTAAGACCTATTGATTGGTAACTTAATGGTTTGGTGCAAAAATATTGCTCAACACAAAATGTCGTTGGCGTGAACATTAATGCATTAATAATTAAAAAAAACATATGGAAAAAAACTTTAGATCGCCATTGATTTAGGGGAATTTTTTGTAGTCTAGATGACAATACACTATTTATTTATTTCTAGAAAATTATCGGATGATTATTTAATCTAATGAATGCAAAAAAAAAAAAAATAAGTTCAAGATTCTACAGTATTTACAATAATGAATTATATTTTAAAGTCTAAAAAGCAAATTTAAAAAAATCATTATTGAATTTTTTAAAAATTCAATAATTTGGTACATAACTGAAATCATTTTGAAAGCTATTTTTATTAAATTTAATGTTTCTATAATCGTCTTAATTAAAATTCAGTAATGATATAGATAGAAGTTTTTCCGAACATAATTTAAAGTTAAAATAAAAGTGCAGTTTAAAGCAGGTTCTAGCTTACAATAATATTAGTTAGTAATTTAAGGATTAAGTACACATGCGCACATGAATGCTCACAATAAAAAAAGTAAAATAATAATAATAATAATAAAAAGAACGCAGTTTTCGACGTCGTTGTTGCACTAGTTTTCTTTATCATAAACGAAGAAAACCATTTATGCTTGACTTTAAAAAAATAGCTTTAGGTGTGCTTCATATAGTTAAAATGCAAAGTAATTCAATCATTCTTTCTATTAGACTATTTCTATAAGAGTTAAAATTTTACAAGGTCTGATGCTTTCATTAATTCAATGATATTTTGATTTTCATTTTCTTAAATTCTATAGAAGCACTGATGGTGTATTAAAATTCCGAAAAAATTCATCATCCATTTTTCATAAAATTTAAAGTTCTAGCTCCTCTAAGAATCAGAAAAATAAAATTACATTTACGATAATTATTTTATGTATGTGCATGTCAATTCGTGATAACAATCGGATAAAAGAATGAGATTTTTCATGCAACTCTTGTACTAAATTTGCAATTTATTTATTTTTCTCCAATTAAATTTCTATTTGTATAAAAGAACAGAAAGGCCTGCTTTTTTATTTTTTATTTTTATTTTTTTTAAATTCAGCTTGCAGATCTGCGAGGCTAATTTTCTCACCATTTGGCTGAGTTATACAACAACAAAAATTATGATAAACTGTAATTATTTAGAATAGGCTAAATAAAGTTCTGCAATTTTTTATCGCTTTTTATAATGTTACCTTGAATTTTAAATTTTTTCATATGCAGAATATTGAAACTAACTTGTTTGCAGATCATCTGCATTTAAATTTTTTATTATTACGGTTTGCACAAATATGTGCTGTTCAAAAACTGTTTTCATGGATAACGCATCAAAATCAATAAATATACATCCTCCTACTGTAGGGTCAAAGGGAGGTGGGAGGCGGAGCTTAAGATGTCTGAGACCTTTAACAGATTCCAAATTCAAAATTTCCCAAAAGGACTGATCTCATTGATAAAAATATATTATAGAGATAAAAATTTATCTATGTCGATAAAAATTTTAATATTTTTTTTTATTTCAACGGGAATAAATATTTTTCTATTAATAAAAATTAAAAACTTAAATAAAATTAGTAGGGCTTTAAGAAACCTTTTTCTGACACTAAACCTTGCTTCAATCTCAGTACCTTTTAATATGAGAATTAGTAAATTTAATGGAAGTACGCGGGTTCACTTAAACTAGTATTTCGTTTTATGCATTAGATTATATAAATGATCTCGTCATTCAAAAGATCTGCTTCGTTCAACTTCTTAAATTAATGTTTGCCTTTTTCTTTTCAAAGAAATTTTATATTTATTCAAAAGAATTCTAAATAAAAAAAGATTTTGGGGGGACAAATAAAAAAGCACTTCATTCCACTGCGTTTTAATGATTCAAAACTTCTCAAAAGGAATAGTTGCAAAAGTTTAAGAGAAACGCGAATATCCAATTACATTTGTTTTGTCTTTAAAACCATTCTACATATTTATCAAAAAAATTAATGAATAAATAAATAACGGGAGATGATAAAAGTTCTTTAATCTCTCTTCCGTTTTTTTAATTACCATTTTTCAAAACAGACTGGAGAATTTACGAAGGGAAGAGTAAAGGGGATAAAAAAAAGATAGCATTGAAAAAAAAAAAAAAAAAAGAACAAGAACTTCTATTTACAAATGCGTTGTTCTCTAAGCCTGACTAAATGGTAAATGCGCTCATTAAACTTAGGTGAGTAGAGTGACGCCATCATTAGACGCATTTCTTTCGGACCTGCAATTTTTTTAAGCAAGCGTTGTTGCGCCGCCGAGCTATTTAATCTCGATTCTCACAATTAAAACTCGTGAAAAGTGTGACAAAAGGTATTTCAGAAACTCAGGGTTGAGCAGAAAGAAAGAAGGGGAACAGGGAAGGCAGAGTAAAAAAAAAGTTCTTCCTAATCGTCCCCTGCAAATTCTCTGGTATGGCAAACTCTTTAAAGAGTGTCCATTCATAACACCTCCAAAGAAACCAAAGTCACGACGCTCATGTTTCATTGTGACGTACGGGGAAAGGACGGAGCTTTAAAAACAACAACGCATACTCGAGTATAAATTAAAAGCTGAGAATAAATTAAAAGTCGACCGACGACGCAAAAATCGCTCTTATATATAAATCGAGTATCGCTCCTGCCATCGAAGATCGTCTCTCATTTTTCTTTCAACAGACGACACTGAATCGTTTAAAAATGCATCGCGTGTTTCGATTATTTATAATCGCAGGTATGCGTCGGATTTCAACGATTCAACATTTTTACCTCGGAAGTTCATTAAATTATCTGAATTTTCGTGTTTTATGCATATATCCATATCTCTCCCATTTCTTAAAATTCGTTTTAAATATTTATTCTGATTCCTAAATCATTTTCTCACCGTCGCAGGAACGGGAAACGGATATTTTTATTTTTCAGAGAACTTGTTTAATTGATTACATAAAGACTTGAAAACTTTTAAATTTGTAGAAAAAAAGTTGAAGTGAAGATTCTTCTACATATATTTTTAAATGGAAATGAATAAGTCAATAAAGGCATTTTTATTCGATTTGTAGTTGAAAAGAAAGAGTATAATATATAGTTTTGAAGTGCTAAATTTATTGTTACATAGTATTCGAATTGAAAGAATGTTCTGAAAAATGCCTGCTGTAGCAACATGGCATTAATGAAATTTATCAAATGCAGATTTTTATTCATTGTTACTAATATATTAACTACGAAAAGAAAATATATTCCATTTTGGTCACAATTATTTATACAAGCAAGCATTGCTAATGTAGACGAAAATGTAATATAAGACGAAAAAGAAAAAAAAAGGCATTTAATCTAATATATGCAGTACCGAATATTAAATTTACAATTATGATATTGTTACAAATTTCGAATGCTGCTTATCTGCGCAGTAAGTCTCTTGATAGAAAAGATGGTTATACAGATATCTCTAAAGGATTCCGGATCAATGATCCCCACCTTGTTGATAATTTAGCTACTTGGCGGTGACTTTGGTGACGAAATAGAAGATTCCAGAAACAGCAAGAATCTTGGGGCCATGCGGGCAATCAAACCGAGGTAAGTGGCGTGATCTTGTAATCCAGCCACATTGGAGATCGAGATTGTCGGAGGCGAAAGGTTGGGAATTCGATCCTCTCAGCTTAAAAAAAAAAAAAAAAAATTGCAGATAAAAAAGAATTTTGGGGATAGTTCCATTAAAACGCAAATGATGGTTATATTTTTGAAACTTTCTTTACCTTATCACAAAAATCAAAAGACTCCAAGAGACAGATGCAGTTAATTAATATTGAGTGGAGTAGCGGCAGTTGAGTTCAGCTTGAGTTAAAAATAGCATAAAGGAGTGGGCAGCTGCGCGAAGTCTCTTTCCTGCGAGTTTTCTCTAAGTACTTTGTGCTGTTACAGTTGTTTATTACCAGTTTGCTGTTTCCGTGCTGCTACAAAGCATGTTTCCGCTATGTTTTGTTGTCAGTACGTTCGTGATTTCGTGTAGAATATAGTGTCGTAATTTGCTGTTGAGTCTGTTCGACTTTATTCACCGAACACCTACAGCACCAGAGCTGATTTTTATATAAAATTGTCCACAATAGTAGCCAGAAATTTGTGAAGCATTGCCAATAAACGAAACTGGTCTTTAAACAACTTATGTAATCAAAAAAACAATTAGTTAGACATATCGCAATAAAATGAATCTTTAAAGACAGAATTTTTTTAAAGCTTTATGTTAATCTGCTGCCTTGCATATTCTTGGCATTCTGAATCCATTATTCTTTGAAACTTAAATAATTACATTGAAATACACAAAATGAAACTACAGCTGATTAAATTACAAAAATATGTTTAAATGAATAGTGAAAGAATAGCAAAAATGTGTCTCTTTTCATCCTCTTGGAGACTCTTGAATCTGTATGGCACTTCGGGTGTTAAATATCTGACTGATCCTGATACATTATTAATAAACATTTGATATCGTGTTTATTCATCATATGCTCACTTATTTATTCGTAAGTTTAATTAAGGAACATAAAGCAAAATTCCTTTTGTACAGCAAATGATTATTAAATTTTTAACGAATGAAATACTGTTGAAATTGGACAAGGAATAAGTGCCCACTTCAGTAATGATACTCTATTTAAGTCTTAAGCATACAGAGAGCGCAAATTGTTTCACATTTTCTGGGGAAAAGTGGACTCGTAATCATTGCTGTAGAACAAGTGTAGCTAGAGTTAAATTCATAGAATATTGCAACTTTCTTCATGAATAGTAAAAATTTATGTACTATATATTTCAATTAATTGTTGGAAAATCTAATCGGAGATACTTTGCGATGTTTAGGCATTCAAGGAAGTTTGAATAATCACAACTGCGTTATCGGAAGACGAAATTAAGGATGACCCTTATAAAACCATCAGTGTTTACTATACAACTCCTCGTGTAGGAGGTACATTCTCTCATGAAAGTGGAAGTAACTCAATCCCACAGTCTTAATGTACCTATTCTTTGATTGGAAGCCAATCATTGTACCCGAAATTTCTCATTCCTGTTAAATACCTACCGGTGGGATAGACCTTTCGGAAAAGTTTAAAACAGAACATCATTTCCAAAGATGTACAGTCCTATTTGCATTTCTGTCCAGCACAATGAAAGACTTCGTGAGCTTAAAGCTATACAAGAAAAATTGATGAAACTTTTCTGGACATTATTTAAAAATTCTTTCTGTAGACTAGACTTAGCACCTTCAAATTACTATCTGTTTCAGTCTCTAGAATGAAGAGTTAGGATCGGCTTTCATTGGCTAAAAATATAAACGAATGTGTTGTATTTGGTTTTATGCACTTAGAACAACTTTTTATCATTCAGAAATTTTTTTAAAAAAATCTCGTTTCATTGAAAAGGTTGTGTTGGTATAAAAGAAGTATATTTAGAAAAATGACACTAGCATGATTTGTGTTAATAATTTTCCAGACAATTAACTTGCCTCGGTTAGTAATTTTTCTTTTGAAAAGTGTATCCTTTATGCTTGACTCATTCTCGATAAACAGTGAATTCTAAATCTTGTTCATAAGATAGCAAATTTTAATTTCTTTATGATTAGGGGCAATTACATCTGGAAATTATTGTCGGATTAAATATTATTTAGAATAATAGAAAATTTCAAACTTTTTTTTATTATTATTATTATTATTCGTCGAATCTGCATATCAGTATAATTTTTCCTGGATTGTTTTCATTAATTTTAAATTCCCTTTCTTAAATTATATCTCTGATATGAATGAAAATAATTCAATAAATATATTTCAGCAATCAATTCGATGTTGTTTTGAAAATTCCATTCCGAAAAGCAAATAAATTCGCTGCCTCTTTTCTAAGTACACTTCTTAACTCATTTAAAGGATCTTCAGCTTACTGAAAACATCAGAAACCAGAAGCTATATAGAGTTTCTGTTGAACCCAATAAAAATATGAGTTTTTCCTCCATGAAGTATGTTCAGTGGCCAAAAAACAACCTTTTACGACGTCTGATACTAATGCCTTTTACGCTGGGACCAATCAATTATACCAAACTACAGAACGAACAACGAACAGTTATGTTTCCACTAAATCTGACCCACGGGTATTTTATTATCTTCGAGATTACGAGCCGTTTTCTTGTTTTTGTCCAGAAGAACTCGATCTGTCATTCCTTTTCATGCAAGAAATTAAGGGACCCTAAAAATTTCGGGATGCAATATTTTAAATAAAATATGGCGAGAATCTTTGTCCTAGGAAATGATTTTTATTTTAACCATTCTGAGGTTCTTTTGAAAAACAAATGTGGGAACAACCGAAAAGGGATATGACCTTTTAAGCAAATGAAATACTTGACGTTTTTTTGTTCTTGCTTTTTGGCAACTGAGAATGAGTATAATTTCATATCACTTGATACAAAAAAGAATAATTATAAAGAAAATGGCAGAAAATATTATTTAAACTAGTCATGCACTAAATTAAAAAAAAATTTAAAAAAATCGCAGAATTTAGGAAATTTAAGTAATATTATTTTGAGAAGACATTTAAAATTATCGATCGTATTTCTAAATAAAAAAAATCCTTTCAATTTTATTTATTTATTTATTTTTGTAAATTTATCATACTAATATATTTTTTTCATTCATTGCTTTAACAACATAATTAAAACTTTTCTTAGCTCATAAATTAACATTCTTGTTAGTTCTGTCTCAAGAAGATTCATATTTAATCAAAATCAGCAAATTATGAAAAAAAATTTCAGTTCTTCCTTTTGCTTTTAATTTTCATTTCTATCATTTACCTGTTATAAGAAGAGTAAAATCAGAAGGAAATGCATTTGAGAGAATATATCATTAGTAATTAAAATAAATAAAATTGATCGTATTGTTTCATGCTAGAGATTCCTGTATGGAAACAAAAAAAATTAATTTTCATTCTTGATTTTCTATTTTTTTAAAAACTTGTTGTGTCTTTTAATGTACGGTTGGAACGAAAATACATTTGTCATTAACAGACAAAAATTCATATAATTGATGAAGCAAAATTATAAATTTAAGAAAAAGTACTATGAAATTTCTTAATTCCTTTATGTATGTTTTTAATGAAAATTTAAAAGGCAATAGAGTTTCTTAATCCTATTTTAGATTACCATCATCATCTATTTTTCTAAAAAAAAATCAGGTAATTGATTCAAATATTTCGATTTTGAAGTGTTAATGTAATACTTATTACAATTTGTGCCTTTCATTCACCTTATTTTCAAC
The DNA here is from genome assembly GCA_026543865.1 of Argiope aurantia. Lineage (NCBI taxonomy): Eukaryota > Metazoa > Arthropoda > Arachnida > Araneae > Araneidae > Argiope > Argiope aurantia. The sequence continues at coordinate 206,518 of JAPMOR010021420.1, forward strand.
AAAAATATTTTGTGGAATGTATTATCATGCTTGTCCATTCATCTTTCACTTATTCTCATGTAATTAAGTAGTATAAGTAATATAGTAGTATGGTATATTTGGCATTCTCTGCATCGTAAATAAATAAACCGTATCTGAGATCGTTATATAATATGATCATGTAAATTGAAAACCACTTGCACTTTAAAATTACATTCTTCCAGATTTTTCATGCTCAAAATATTATTTAGATTCGATTTTCATAGACCCAACGATAAAATGTACAATCTATAATTCTGTTTCAGAAGATTCATCCATCCATTCGCGTTCCTCTTTTTCTTTTCTTTTCGAAAAAAGTTACCTAACCAACTAATTTTGGCTTGCATATGTGCCAGTTTGGGAGGGAAAAAACAAACATCAAGGCTTTGAAGAAATTACATAAAATTGAAGAGTACTTTGTACTTTGAAGAAATTTTTTGAAAAAAAATTACCTAGCAAACTAATTTTGTCTTGCATCTCTGTCAGTTTGAAAAATCATAGTTAGTTATATGAATTAGTAAAGTTGGGGATAAGTCTTTACTGTCGAAATGTTGATATCTAATTTAGTAACAAATACATTTGAGAGTTGGTAACAGGCATATTGGTCGTAAAGAGTAGCTACAACAAATAATGCAATCCTTACTATGCCAGTAAGAATGAACACGTCACGAATTTAAAAGAAAGAAAGGAAAAAAGTATCGTTCCTCTAACTGAAACCGTGAGAGCAAAATCTCTGAGTAAATAATGAGGATATAATTTCTGTTCCCTGGGAATACCATAAAGCATAGAGGGGGCCGGCAGTTTGTGCCGTCACGGCTAACTAACTGTCCTGCAGCTAAATCTGAGGGAAAAAGCTGTGACGTATGGAGAAGCAGGACCACGAGAGTTAATCACAAATGATTCATTATTTTCTCCAGTCAGGTGATGAAGGATGTTCCTGCTGCTCCCGGGTTTCCAGGGGGAAATCATGCATTTGCGTTTTTAAAAGAATTTCCTGCGCTCCGTTTTCAAGTGGTATTTCATTTATTTCTGCTCGGGAAGGGAAGATTTGCGCATTTTTGACAGTTTTCGAAATCCTCGCACCTCTAGAGACAGTAGATGTAGAAGGGCGTTTGAAATCCTCAGATGTATAAAGTGCTCCAGTTTAGAATAAAAACGTAGCATATCGCTTTAATTTAAAGCCCGACAATTACATTGAATAGAACATAATGCATCAAAAATTCATTATTTTTAACTTCTGAATTGATTTTTTTTATTGGCTCTATCCAAATAAAAATTAACAAGCTCTGAAAAATTTCATTTTATTTCAATATTATTATTTAGAATAGTGTTAAAAAAGATACAGCGTTGTAGGAATTATTGTTTTGTTTTTGTCCTTTCATCGTTAAGCTGGAAGTGTTATTTTATATCGTTATAATTTAAAGGGCGACAATTACATTGAATAGAACATAATGCATCTTAAATTCAGTTTTTATTTAATTTCTTGTTGGCTATATCCAAATAAAAATCAACAAGCTCTGATAAACTTCATTTGATTTCAATATTATTTCGAATGGTGTTAAACGAGATATAAAGCTATAGTATTATTGTTTTTTTTAATCCTTTTATCGTTTTATTATCGTTTTGTCTTCCTTTTATTGTCTGTGGAATAAAAGCAAGAGTTTTGATTGACAAATCTGGATTTATGAATTATTTGCAGATTTTTGAACTATCACCTTTTTTTAAACAATGACCTTTGATTCATTTATTCAGAAGACTCGACACTTTCATTATTTTATCAAGGAATTCAAAAGAGAATATCATCTTAGTTTTACCGCTCAATAAATTTCCACAAATTTAAAAGAAACTAATGTGTCATTTATTTCATTAAATTCAATGCTTTTCATATTTTATATTTATATTCTTGGGAATGATAATAAGGTTAGTATCTTCTACATCTACGAATAAGTCATATACATTCATTAAAATTTGAATATGGAACCTTCAGACTTATTTATTATTCATATGTTATCATTTGTTATTAATTATTTATTTGTTTCATTAAATTTAGTGCTTTTTATATGTGACAGTTATATTCTTAAGAATATAATTATATGTATATATCTTCTACATAAACATACAGAATGTATTACATTCTGTATTATTCTGCTTGTTAAGTAGACATATACCATTCATAGATATAGAATTGTAAATGTCTACTAAACATACATATATAATTACAGACAATTACAATTCATAGATATAGAATGAATATACAATTTATAGATATATACATTTTATAGATATAGAATTGTATATTTATCCTATATCTATGAATAAATTTTACACATTTACTAAAAACTGAACAAGGATCTTTCAGAGTGATCTTATTATTTTTAGGAGGTTTAGAATATCGTGAAATTCATCAGAACGGTGATTTTGTATGGATTGAGAAACTTGATGTTCCTATGAACGTCATACATACTTTTGAAAAATATTCTCAAAATTAATAATGAGTTAATAAATTAAGCATTGAAAGTTTTGTTCTTTCTTTTTTTTTCTTTTTTTTTTTTTTTTCAACGAAACCATAATTTTTTCATTTATCTTCTCCAAATTTGTATGACTTGGTGAATGAGAAACACCACCCAAATATTTTTAATTTTTTTAAAGCTATTGTATATTTTGTATGTATTTAAGAAAGCCCCCCCTTTTTTGCTTTTCTCTTTTCACTGACACTTTTTTGAATAATTGCTTTTATTTCCTGTACATGATAATTTTATTAGAAACTTCGTATTTTACTGGTTTTTTACTCATATTTTTGATTTTATTCTTTAATTATTTTAAGTACAACTGCCTTTTTTTATAATCACATGCCTGGCTAGTCAGACCAGTACTAACTCTTGCGCAAATAAATAAATAAATTAAAAAATCAATAAAAAAAATTAACGAAACCATATGAACTTTTAGAAAAGAACTGCGAGATCGAAATCAAGTTATATAAAATCCGACCCCTCTCTCTGGGGGCACATCGAAATGAGGATGAGAAGCTCCCGACATTGACACTCTGGAGGGTACACGAAAAGGTGGGGGTTTGGCTCTTCCCATCAATGATGGAACGTACTTCCTTAGGGAACGGTTGTACCGTGACCGGTGATGGCCCTTAGAACTCCACTACAGTTAGACGTTTTGTGTTGAAACCTTATAAAAAAAATTGATCCCTTTCGAAGAAAAATTTTAATTTTATAATTTATTCAGGAGCATAGATTTAAGTATGCTTAAGTATTTTCTCTTAACTTCGAAAAAAAAATTGTTTTCTTTATTCACAAAAGATTTTATCTGGATGGACCGCATTTAAAAATTTCAGAAATTGTATTTCTGTTGTTGTTTCTTATGGCACTTGCCATGAACAAATCCGCTGTTATCGAAAACAGCGATTTTAAGCTGGAGGGGGAGCGTCGCTTGTTTTTTTTATAGTAGCGCCATCTAGGCGCCAAGAGGACGACTTAGCTACACACACGTCACAACCCTTTTTACGGGGCGGACTTCATTCACGCATTTCATTCACTCATCCACAGATCGTAATTTAGACCTGAATCAGAGAACGATCACTCCTGATCCGGTACCCCCAGTGGTATTACTCTCGACATGGAGGATCTTGTGACCACGACGGATTTAGATGCGCGTCAGCCACCAAGCAAGCGGGGAATCTTCGGCCGGCGGGGTTCGAACTCGCAACCAACGCTCTACCAACAAGGCTATCCCAGCCCAATTGTAATATTTCTGCTATTATATTAATAAACAACTTACAATTCATATTTCACTTTTTAACTCTAATACTAAACACAGTGGCACGACAGCTCATGTGAGTCAAGGCCTACAGTGCCCATAACTGCTTTCTTAACCGAGAGAGCCCAGGGGCGCAAGGTATATGTACCGGTTAAGTGCTCAGCCTAGAGCAGAACCCCAGTGTTTAGTTCCGAAGCATGCTTGATCTTCGGTTTACCGAGCCACTGAAGAGAGGAAAGGCCATTTCGACCTGACCCAGCGCGAGGATCGAGCCTTGGACATGTGCGATGGGAACGAGAAGGATAGCACTACGCCACCGGTCTTAGCAATTTAATTAATTGTAATGATTGTAACATTTATAATATTTATCATTATAAATAAATGATTTTATTTATCATTAACAAAACATTTTAACTGTAATGAAGAATGATAAAAAAAATATAGCTTTCTCATAGTTAATTCCGTTAGTGTAATATTTCATAACAATTCCTTTATTAAGTTTATTATAAGAAATATTTTCTGTAATTTTCTTGTTATTTTTAACCATTTTTTAAGCCAAAATTTGTATTCTTTTATTTTTACAAGAACAGGATATGATAATTTAATTTATGCTATTAAAAAGTTTATAAAATATAGAAAAAAATTGAGATTGCCAGAATTCAGTTTGAGTGATCGCAAGATATAGCTTTCATTCCTATACTTCATATTACAACATATTAAAATGTTGACATATCTCATAAGTAAAAGCCCAAATAAACTAGTCTTCAGGTTTTTTTTACTATTTTTATCTTCAGTTTTTCTTTGCACAATTTATTTTCTTTCTAAAAAACATTTGAAATTCAATTAATGTTTTTTTAAAGCTTAGACTAAAAATAGAAAACTATATTATTACTTACTTGAATAAAGAACAGATGGAGTTTTGGTAGATAGTTCGGTTTAATCAAATATTACTCTATAAAGAAAGTAATTTCAGTTTAAAATAAATCTCTTATGTTTAATAAGTGACAATACAAATATACAGTATTGCGAAAGCTATTCATATTCGTTAAGGCTAAAGTAATCCCAAAATATGTAACGTTATATTACGGTAAACATAATAAACAGGTGATTATATATAATTATCTGTGATTATTCGCTGTCACTGGTAATTATACATAATCACCGAATTAATCACATTTACTATAATATATTTTCTAAGAATTGCTGCAGATTTTAGTTAAGTTATTTTATCAAAAATAAATAAAATTGATTACGAGAGTTCACATTAAGGGCATAAAATAAAAACTGAAAAATTATCAGTTTTGTAGCAAGTCCTGAAGCAATAGCAGTTGCCATTTTCTTTAATAAAGGTCCATACAGAAGGGTGGAGGGAATAAGAGAAGCGGGGGAATCTAGAGTATTGGTGGAGGGAGGAGGTAGAAGGGAAAAAAAGAATTCCATTCCTAGAGGGGCCAGGGATGAAGAAAATCCGGGAAAAGCGAGGCTGTCAATACAGCAGGAGGCAAGATGGATGACGAAGTCCGGCTTAAGTGATATCCTGTATTCGCATCAAATCCTGGCGTCAGGTGATCGGTCTCGGGGACGGACAAGACCCAACCACCCTCCCTCTTGTAATTTAACACCTCCGACAGTTTTGGGGCATAAATGTCATACCCTACCATTCTCTTTTTGATGAAAAAGAAGTCAGTGTGAGATCAACAATATTGGACATTTAATATCTTCTTTTTTGGTGAAATGTCTCGTACCCTGATAATTTTTGTTTCAAGCTGGCAAGATTCAGCTTTATCCATGAGAAATAACAAAATCTTGTTTAAAGTATTAGAATATCATGTAGATTTTAAGATATTGTATTTTCAGTGTATGGAATTATTATACATTATGTAAGTTTTAAGTGACTAAAACATTTATTTTGTTATTATCGAAATTTTCCTTTTGAGAACAATTAACTTAATTTTTATCGCATCCATTTCGAAAGTGGGCAAGATCAACCATTTCTCTCTTTTAATGTAACACCCACAATTTTGAAGCATACCTGTCATGCCCTACCATGCTCTTTTTGATTAAAAGAAAGTCAGTCTCACTTCAATTATATTAGATATTAAATATAATCTTATTATTTGAAACCGTCTTTTTTCCTGCTAATTTTATTTTTTTACAGATTTTCTAAAAGCACATTTCATTATAATAGAAATAGCTTTTTGTAAAATGCTAGATTAACCTTTTTTGAATATTTTATGTAATACAAAAAACAGTTACATTTTCTAACTAAAATTGTTAGTATTGGCCCTATATAAGGTTACATAGCGGAAACATTAGTAATGCATATCGGATATTTCTGACTCGTCATCTAAAGTAATTTAAATTTTATATTTGATTTAAATTAAATTCCACTGATTTTAATTTTTTGATGTAATTAAAAAGAAGTAAATCCTAAAAATAATTCAGACTTCTCAATATTTTTCACCGTTTTCTATATCCGCCATCAAAAGTAAATTCAATCTTACATTTTTTTATGCTTGATCATAAATTGAATTTGATTATTGAGTAAATTAAAAAGTAAATCTTTGAAAAAAAAATCACTTTGAATTAAAGTGTTTCGGCAAAATTTTCCAAACCACTATTTGTAATTTTTAATCAATGTCAATCTTTTGGTCTGATCTTTAGTTAAGGTCTTAAAAATATCGCTTAAATAAGGGGGGAAAAAAAACTCTGATAGAGATGGGACAAAATTTAACACAAATTTTATTAAAAATCTGTGTGTCTGTGTGTGCGTGTGTTGTACTTTTATAGAAAAAAAGAATTAATCCAAATATGAAATATATCAGTCAAAATATTTATTTCACCAATTTTTTATGTCATGAAAATTTTTTATATATATTTAATATGCTATTTTATACGATTAAAAAACTTTCCTACCTTTTTATTATACATTTATCATTGTAAGTAAAAATTATTTTTATTCTTAATACTACATTTTTATACCTCTAATAGTGTCCACAATTAATTATTTTCATTTTTGTACGTACATCACAGAAGTTCGGACATATTTTATTTTTTAAAAAAAATGCGTGAGGAAGGAAACAAACATTTATAATAAACTGTGTGATCATTATTAAAATTTAAATGCTCTAAAACTGAGTCTAAACTGAGTCTAAAACTGACTTTCAATAACATCTGGACAGGAAGAAGGTGAAGTTTTTCAATTCTGTAGCTGTATAGCATAAATTCATACCGGAAATGAAGGAATTTTTGAATTCATTTGACAGTCATCTTCGTTTTATCAACAACACTGCTTTCAGGTTCTCAATAATTCAGAAAAACGAAAAGCTGTGGCACTTTCTCTGTCAAAAACATCTAAGTATTGAGCTATAGGGTAAAAATAGCAAACATAGCAAGAAAAAAAAAAGTGACTTGCGGAATTTGATCAAATGTGCAAGACAACAAAACCCAAATATTCGCAAGCATAAGCTAATATATTCGACTCTAATTTAGTTTTTAGTTTTAATTTTAGTTTGTAGGATTTAATTTAACTTTCTCTCCACACACTTCAAGAAATTCGAACAAATATGCAAACTCTTCATTCTGAGCAGCAAGTTATTTCGTTTGAATATGATTATTAAGGTAGATTTATTTCGAGACAATGGTTGGAGATCTTTTTATTTTACTTTTATTATTATTATTATTATTATTATTATTTTGTGTCTATAGTTTAGAGAAAAGTATGGCAATCGTCAAAAAATTCGAATTAGAGATTTTGATGGATCTCTAAGTTTTAGACCATTCTAAGTTCGAAAAATACATTCTTGGAAAATGTCCGTCCGATCGTCTGTCTATCTGTGACAAAGATAACTCAAAATCATTTTGAGGTAGATGGATAAAATTTGGTATATTATCAGATTTGTAGATTTCGATCAAATTTTGAGCAAAATTCGTTCAGACGAAGTCTATCTGTCCAGCTATTCGAATATAAGTTAACACAATAACTACAAAACTAAAAGAATGAGATAAAATTTGATATACATATTTAACATTCTATAGTGTAGACACTTATCAAATTTTGAGCCAAATACATTTAGGGTTTGACCATCTGTTTAACTGTATTTTCAGAAACAAAACACAGTAATTCCACACACTCTTCTATAAACACGGTAACCCAAAAGCGCAATGACTTAAATATATCAAATTTGGTATGTGATCTTGTGACTACAAGTATAGTTTTGTATCAAATTTTGTTTCAATTGATTTGGAAAAATGCGTCTAAAATACAAATTCAATTTTCGGACACTGTTAATGCGTGCGATGAATTAATTTCCAGAAAGCTTATAAAGGATCACACGAAATATTCAGTAAAAATGCTAAATTCATGCTAATGGCTAATATTTCATATCTGTTGCATCCAATTCCATTCAAGGCATTTTCTGAGATAACAACTCTGTTAGAGAGTGTAACAGGAAATTTCGGGGAGACCATTGCCACTAGTTTTACGTTCACTTTAATCAATAGAAATCAGAATATAATTTTTATATTTTAGATTATCAAATTAATTAATTTAGAAGTATTAATTTTTTCAATATTTCCTTGGCTTTTTTCCTTTTTTGCTTTTTATTACGTTCTTGCAAATTTAAGCAAATAAGAGCGATTTTTCCGATATTTTCAGTTTAAGTATGATCTTAGAAATGATTCATATTTTTCTCTTTTCTAAAATCTTTTTGATGAAAAAGATATCAGAGAAATTTAGCATTCTATTACAGATAAAAGTGCGCGCAGCAAAAATATCATACCTCTCAATAATGGATACAAATTTGTTTCGTGACTTTTCTACAGAAACCAAACCCTTTCCCAATTTTTTTTTTATTTCCCACCCTCTTATTCTCCAGGGAAATACCTTTACAATCCGACCCCAACCCTTTCAGACGATTTTTTCTTGTCACAACCCCTTCGAAGTTTCCCTCCCTAAAAATTTCCCTATTCCTCCCCTCATTTTTTTTCATTTGATTCTTTTCTATTACATGAATTTCTTTCTCGTCTGTGCATGTTCGATGCCGTAAGAGTTTTTGATTTAGCGCCAACTGAGAAAACAATTTCCGACAAGGTTCGGAACTCAAATAACTTTTTAATCTTTTCGGAGGGGAGTTTGAATTCCCCTCAATCCCTCACTGTACTCCATCGAAAGACCATATATCATGACTGGAGAAAAAGGGGGAGGAAAAAGTTCTGAAAAAGCTACGTGCATTTCAATGTAAGTCCAGAGGTGTGGGCTGGAAATGTGCAACAACCAATCTACCATGTATAAGCTATGCGGTCGAATACGTCATGTACAACATTTGATCCAAAAAACATGTTCTTGCTTTTATAGAAGACTAACTGTCTTTTGGAATCTTGACTTCTAACTTTCATCAGGAATAATGGTTGTATTGATTTTAATCAAATACTTTATACATGATGTTCATGATTACCTTAACAAAATATTGTTATGATCAAATTGTGACAATTATGTTATGATCAAATTGTGACAATTATGTTATGATCAATTTTCACAATTGTGACTAAAGTGGCATTATTTTAATAGCTATATATCTCTTATGGTTAAAGTGTAAATGAACCTCCGTAATGGAATCAAGTCCCATGGCCTCATGATACTATTAAAAACTGAGTTGTTTGAATAATCAGCTTAAAACTGTATAATTCTTTTTTGCGGAGTACAATTTCATTTTCTAATTTCTCATGCAAACTCAGCAGATAATTAGAAGGGGGAAAAAAATAGTTTCTCCCAAACTTCTAAGAATGAAAGAAAAATCACACTATTAAATATTTAGTGAAACAATGAAAACGGCTTGAATTTTATTGCAACAATGAAAACTATTGTTGAAAATTGTGCTAAAAGAATTCTACTGTAAATTATGAAAATTCAGGAAAATTTTGCAGTGAATTAGATTTCAAGACTTTTAAGCTTTTCCATCTCATTACCTCCATTCTTCCTGGGAGCAATTTAGCAATCTCATTTTTATCAGAAAATTTTGCTAAAATATCTAAAAATAAGAAAACTATTAAACGAAACTAGCATTATTTTTGATAAATAAAAAGAATAGACAATTTGAAGATAGTTATTAAATCAGTATTTATGAAATTTTCTTTCTGGCTAATTGTTGTACAAGCATATATTGTTTGTAGAAAATGCCACATTTTTTCATAATGTATCTGTAAATTGCATTATGAAAAATTTGTTCAAACTCTCTAAAGGGCAGACAATTTTATACAAAGCTCTTTGTTTGTTCAGTAAGAAACAATTTCACAATATTTGGAAAGGAGTTTTAGCCAAAAATTATTCAAGGGTTTAACATTACTCAAAATCATATTATAATAAAAATGTCATTATTCAAAAATTATTTTTACATCATTTCTTATTCAAATAAAAGTAGTCATTTTATTTATGTGAATTTTACATCCATATAATTTGATAATATAATCATATTTTTTAATGTTATAGATATGATTTAAAACCTTACTTCTCATTGTTTTAGTTACCAAATTTATATTCTCACGCGTTACGAACTATATTGAATTGTTTTTTATCTACTACTATATAATAACAAGAAAATATTAAAAATTATTTTGAAGTTTATACAATATTAAAATTAAAAATAATGTTAAAATTAATACTATCATATTTTAATTACAATTAAGATAGAAATAATAGACCTAAATGTTATTTCGGATTAGCTTTAAATATCTTTTAATTTTTTTTACTCAATTCAAGTCCAAGTGCTTCTCGATATTTTTAAATAAGTGGACACTTAGTACTTTAAAATTCCATTTCTTTCTGCTAATACACCAACGTTATAATTATCATTATAAATATTTTTAACTATATTTGATCAACCACGGATATGCCTGAAAGATTGTTAAATTTTAAAAATTAATTAATTAGACCATCCTAAAATCTCAATTGAAAATTTTAAATATAATTTAATTAAATATTTTCGATTTTTAAACGCTTTGCATTTTTTCCTTATAAAATGTATTGTGTAATATCACAAAATTGTGGGCAATTTATTTTGGATATTGTTAATTAATATATTTCTGCAGAGGCAGCAGATATTTTCTTGTTTATATTTATGAATTATATATATATATATATATGAATTATGGATTATATTTATGAATTAATTAATTTGAATATAATTAAAAATTTTTTATGCCAACTGAACTTGTGATTTCATGGAAAGTGTTGATTTCTAGAATAAGAGTTTAAAAGCCAATAAATGTAAAATCTCATTATTTCTTATGGATTAAAATGTCTGGTAGGTCTTTTTTTTTCGAATCAATAAGTTTAAATCTATAAAAATATATCCTCATCCGATTTGTTGAGAAATATGTTTCTATTCTGTTGCATCCTCTCTCCATCTTCTCCTTCTATTTCTTATGTTCTTTCCAACACCAGAAATAGAGAGTTGTAAACTACTCTATAAGACTTTGATGGTTTGGTATCGGTTTGTCCTTCCACTTAAGCGTCAAATGTTGCATGGGGGAGAGTTGTGATGGAGTTCAAAAATAAGAAATATATTTCTCAACCAATTCGAAACATGGTGGCTTAAGTCATGAAAACTGATGGACGCATCACTTGTGAGAGCAACTCTGCCACTAACAGATGCATATTGAAAAATATCCAATCAATCAACTACATCAATCTGTGCCAATCTTCAAAATATTTCATCCTTCAAGTTATCAAAATATATACATGAATGCATAGGTTCCATAAAAATGCCTTGATGATTGACTTGATTCACTTTGTTTCCGAAACAATAACATGGATTTAGAGGGAGGGGGATTGAAAAAAGAACTCAAAGTGGACAAAGAGGGTTGACAAATGGGATTGGAACACGACGAATGTACCGGAAGAGAATGGACGATGTAACGCTTTAGGAGGACTTAAGATGGAATGGAACTCATTTTTGAGCAACTTCTCTTTAAACCACGTAGCAGAAATGGAACCCATACCCTCCTTTAAATCTCTTTTAACTGGAAGCTCTTGAGCCCGCTTGGGTAGACATTATTGAGAGCCACAAATTAAGTTATAGGGTAGTGAGGAAAAAGAAGCACTTGCGTGTTCCGAGGGAGTTAAAGCCTCGAATTTTTTTTTCCAAAGGAGAAGAAAATGTCAAAAGCGTTCGAAGAAGATTTCATTTTGTTATAAATTGCATTACCTGATAAAAGGTAAAAAGGATATTTAGTGAAACTTCCATTCGTAATCACAGGATCATCATTTTGTTTTTGTTGATTAAATTTTTTTCCAGAAGTTATTGAAGTACGATGCATTCCTTAAGTAATTTGCAATTTAGTGAAAAATTTGTATAATTTACGTTTTGAGACGTATAATTAAGCCAGTTTTTGATTAATGAAAGTATGGTATCAATTACCATATCAATGGCCTATGTCATTGATATTGCAATCGGTTCTTCTTTTTCTCAGAGAAATTTATTAACTATAAAATAATGACAACTCCGTATAATCCAGAGATATACGGGTGTACCGATTGATTGGACGGTCACAAATAAAATTTCACTGACGAAGAGAACCATGTCAATTAGACCTTATTATGAAAGTGTATGAAGTCCTCTAATGAAGTCTTATGGTGGCATATTTAGAGAGTTATGGCTAGTCAACTGGCTAGATTTCAATTTTGGAATTATGCAACAACACTATGGAACGGAAACTGCTATTATGGTTCTTCAAAATTTATGTTATGTTCTTTCAAAGTTATAGCACACGTTAAGTTTCAGACAGTAGAGTGACATTTGTTCACTATTGGGTGATTTAGTTATAAGCTGCTCTACACTTGATGATGGTGGTGCCTCGAAGATTGTGTTTTTTCTTTGCAAAAGAATTCCAATTATACGGAGGAGTGATTATTTCCCAGATTAATTGGATGAATTCTAAATTGAGATAATCAAATATTCGAGCTACTGGATAAATGACGCTAAAAGACTATTTCTTACTAAAAGTATAAGTTAAAACAAGCGAAATTATACTGATTTAATGACTAAAAAGAGAATGTTGTTTATATTACAAACTCAACTATTTAAAATATCCGTGCTTGAATATATTAGTTAAAATCACTGCCGTTCATTATCTTTACTCGTCTTTAATATGGCAGATTTTGTTTGCCGATTTTTTGTCCCGGACTTTCGAATAATCAAATATTCGATTATAATAACGTTAAATTGACGTTAAAATATTGTTTACAAAAAGTATAATCTAAAAAAGTGACATTAATTTATAACGTATTGATTTAATGACTAGAGAAAAAATTCTGTTTGTTTTACAAACTTCTGTTTCAAATATCGTTGCTTAAACATATCGATCAAAATAGCTGCCGTTCTTTACTCATCATTAATATGGGAGACTTTATAGATATCTCGTTCCTCCCTCTCAAAGTGAGCCGAAAAATAGTATTTTGTACAATTATCCGATTGGATCAAATACAGCAAGATAATTTTGTTCTATTGTATCTCAAGTTTTTAAAATCAGAAATCTATAAATGAGACGATCACAGTAAGAAAAGTATATAATATACCAAGGAAAGACATTCATACTCGTTACGCCACTAGTATTTCTGAAAATTAAAAAGCATATATTAATCAAAATAAATTATTTCGCTGTCTTTACCCATTTCAACGATAAAAGATTTTATTTCCCTGATTTTTTTTCGATCTGTGTAATCGTTAATTGAATAATTAAATCTCTTTTATATAGAATTTTCTACTAGTCTCAGAAGTCTACGAATGAGTTGACATTGGGAATAAAAATAAATAATATGACAAGGGTTCTATTCCTCATCGCTGCTACACTATCTTTGCTATTAATTAAAAAAACGTTTTAAAATTTTGTGTTTAAAAAACAAATTCAACAATATAGTTTCACAACATATAAATTCCCTTCTTAAAACAACGATTTTTCCTCTGGCCCAAACCAAACACTTTCGATTCTCGAGGGTTAAAAAGACTTCGTTCCTTTGCCTCGTCTAATTTGTTTCAATTTCCAGACGATGGACATTACACGCTCTTCAATCACGCCCTGAAGATTTACTTACTTGCAAGTATGCGACGACATGCGAGGGGAGTTGGGGGTGGGCGAATCTATATCGTGATACATAAATCAATAAATTCCGTTATTTAATTGCCGATAACCCCGAGGTCGACTCGCGAGTGAATGTAATTACGAGTTGGCTTTTATCGGCCATGGGCCACGCGATGCTTAAATTGCTCATTGGGGGGCATTGGTATTAATTCATTTCGAAATCATTTCGTCGCACACTTAGCCCCGAACTCCCAGAGAACCGACACAGATGGGAAAGGGGAAAGGAAAATTTAGATTCCAAAGTTCATTCGTTCTGCGAATTAAATATATTTCACTTTTAGACTTGCGAAAACCAGTTTATCAAAGCGAGGAAAACATTCTGTAGCCTGAAGCCAACGCTGATTTTATTATGAGAGTTATACCTGTATAATTAGCTGTTGTTGAACGATCAGTTCATATGAACATCCTGTGTCTACAGCCCAGCCAATTAAAAATGTTTAATTAACCCTTATAAAATGCCACCCTGCTTGTAAAAATGCAATTAGTCAAACTGTAGAATGGATGCTTTGTTGAACATTGTCAATAAATAATTAGTCAGTGGTCAAGAATTAAAACTATTTTCAAGAGGAATTTAAAAGTCCCTTCCGAAGTTCTGTAGTTTATTTCTATAAATTTAAAAGAAATAAAATTTAATGTTCGTATTCTAATTTGGAAATATTTCTCATGAGGCTAAAACTTTTGAACTTCGTTTCGTTTGATTCTTTTTACTGAATAACTCTTCATAGTTTACTTCTCCGTCCTTTTTCTTCTTTCATTGCCCATAAGTATAATTAAAATTATTGATTCACATTCGAATATAATCATGCCATATACTAAACTTATGTTATTCTTTTTAATGCTCTCAAATAAAGGCAGAGTAAGAGAAGTATTATTCTGACAAATTTCTATTCTAATAGAAAAATTTTGCTGCATCTAATACAATTAATAACAGCATCTATTATCATGTGGGAACATGATGTTGTTTTGCTTGAGGTTTTTGAAGCGATTTGAAGACAACAAATTGTTGAAGCTTCAAAATGCGTAGGCAACAAATTGGCGATGTATCTCTTTTTTTTTATTTTGGAGTCGGCTTTCATAGTATAGTTTTTCCATTATCTATCGTCTGCTAATGTAGTTTTATTTTGGAGTCGGCTTTCACTGTATAGCTTTTGAATTATCTATCGTCTGCTGTTGTAGTATTTCCCTTGGAAATCACAGTGTTATTGCATAACTCGCTCAACGTTTTTTTTAAAAAAAACCAAGCAAGTTAAAAAATTGTTTATTTAATCGATAAAGGTTGTTAGTTCAGGGATAATTTCAACTAATTAAAATAAGGTTATTAGAAAATAATGTAGAAGGTTGTCACATTTGGCGATTTATCTCCAACTAAAGTTACAACTTGATTTCCCAAATTATCAGATTACGATATTTAGAAAAACGATGTTGGTGGTTTTTTTTTTTTTTTTTTTTTTTTTTCCCATCTCAAAATTGTTCCAAAACATTGTTTGCCAGCTAGAAAAATCGAAAAAGAAAGTTTTTAAAAAATTATCATTACATACATATATATATAGAGAGAGAAGGGGGGGGGGATAGAGATTGATAGAGAAATCTCGTGGTTGTTTCAAACCGGTTTAAACTGATTAATGACTTAAATTAATTAAGACAAATAATAATGTTCTCACATGATAACTTGAATTTTGCAATAGTAGACATTTTAATTTACATTTTTAAAATTTACTTTGGGTTGGATTATTAGATAGGCAAAATAGTCGATGGCATTTTTAGTTCCTCCACATTTTGGGGCTTTCAGATCTTCAGTTTATTTATTTTTTTATGGCATTTTCAGGGAAATTTAATTTTTTGCACTCATTTTCTTTGCAAGGATTGTGCACTCGAACTTATTCATTTAAAATTAAATATTTGCATACATTTCAGATAATTTTCTTTTGATATTTTTTTTTCATGTTTTTAAATTTTCTTTAAAAAATGGTGAATTTTCAGTATGACCCAATGTTCTCTTACATAAATCGCAATTCAATATCTTTGAGCAATTTTGTATCAAACTATTTAGATTTTGTTCAAAATATTTTACAATTTTTTTCTTTTATCTTCAATTATTTTTAAATGACAAATTTTTCACTGAGGTATTAAAACTCTTTAAAATATTTCTTAAAATTAAACGTTTTATTTATTTTTTTGCGGTATTTGTCATTTAAAAATTGTTAAATGAATACTAGATTAGAAACAATAAAAAATTGCGTTTTGAAATTTAAGAAACAGCAAAGAGGACCAGGAACTTGCATTGCCTACGGAAATCTAGAGTTCTTACTCCAGCGCTGACATGACCTCAAACCAAATTTCCTGTTAATGGAAATAATGAAATGAGGATTGAACCAATAAAATATTAACATCACCTCTCTTTCCTCTCCTACCATATCCTTCATTTTTTTTCCTTCAACGATTGAATCTGATATGAAATTTTACTCAATACAAAAATTCAGACGGTTCAAGAAGGAAAAACCCTGATTAGTCCAATGAGGCCTTGCAGTGACCTGTATAAACCGGGCTGATCCTAGTAAATCCTTAAAACATTCGTGTAGAATTCGAAACAGTGAAGCAGCATTCGAAAATTCGTGCAGAATTTAGAGAAACGAATTAACTGCATTCTCTACAAAATAGGAGAAATAATATCTCTGCTAGATACAGTTGCTCAAGCATTTGTTGATTATTATACAATTAGTGTTGGTCATTAAAGTATCATGATTGACGGCTTTGAAATCCGGAACGACACTTCTTGATGACATTTGACGTCAAAATAGAAAAATAAGCATACAAATATTTTTGATCCCTACCCATCAATGACCTTGAAAACAACTTAAATAATTATTATAGCTTACTTATTATTTTAACTATATCTATTTTCTTCTAGGTATTCTGCTTTATTATACTGATCATTACATAATATTTTGGCCATCTATGCAAATCTTTAAAAAAATTACTTTACATTGAAGTTTCAATTGATAAGTACATAGAAAATAAATTTTTAAAATTATAAATACGATTTCTAAGATGAATGATGTATGTAATCTTTATTTACTCTATGTTAAAACATAACACCATTTTCATTATAGAGATGTAATGTCTGGAAAATACACAGAATTTTCGATTGGATTCTTTTAACGTCTTCTCTATTACAATAAATTTTCTGGATTTTTAAAATATTTATTTGCTTTGAAAAATTGTATATTTTTGGAATGGTATTCATCATATTCTGAAATTTGGGACTCAGAAACGAAGACAAAGGAATTTTGTTTTGATCTCTTGGCAAATATTAAAAAAGAAAAAAATTCTTGCTGTATATTCAGGTCGCATCGTTTGAATATGATGGGTAATACTTGTAAAAAAGAAAAAAAATTTGGCGGTATCCGTGTTCTTTTGTCTAACAAATGCAATAAAGAAAAACTTTCAGTTTAATATTGTAACTTTTTTATACTCATCGATCTACTTTCCTTTTGTTATCTTTAATTCAATAAATCTTGATCAAAGGTGCGTCACTAATTTCTGCAGAACACAAAACAAAGCAGACCCCACAATTGCACCTCCAACGTTGTAGATGAACGCCCAAAGAATTTCAATCTTCGAATTACAGGGGGCGTTGCCTTTTACAAATAGAAATTGCAACTTTCTTCAGACGAAATTAACAATTTACGGTGTTTTTGAGCGACAGGTTAACTCGCTGGTTGAAGCAGCGGCAGCGAATGAACCAAGTGAAATGTAGTATAGATAACCCGTAGGTCACGCCCCATAAAGCATGTCTGTTGCAAATCCTCGATATGCTGCAATTACCTCCGATTTGATTCGCCCGTAGACCCACCTAAATATAAGGGTGCCAACGCCGAATGACACCTTGACGTATTGGTGAACACGATGACTTTTGCCTCAGCCAGAATTATGCACGCAGCGGATTTCGTACCTCCGGGTACTGCACGGGCACGATTCCATCCAGTCATGGAACCTACAGATTGCATTTCTACAGGACGTAGAAAGATTGCTATCTATAAAAAGGGAACGAGTGTTAACTATCTGATGTTAAGTAGATAGCAGCAAGCAATCCCTTTTTCTCTTTTCTTTTTTTTATATTTCCGCTTTTATTATTATTATTTGATCGAAATCAACCTCTTAACTGCTTTTTTTAAACTGCGTTATAATAATAACTAAGCCAAACTCATAAAATAGTCCAGCCTTCTTCAAAACAAACTATGGACGCCTCAAATTTCATACCTGTCTATACAGAGCCGGCATTTAGACAATTTGACCGACTGCTTCTAATCAGCCCCATGTGTAAGAGGTCCACACTCGAAAATTGTTAACTCGGTTCAGTGATATCTCTACAACTGGATTAGGTAGAGCAAATAGCCTGGTGAATTTTTAGAAGGTGCAAAATAGAGTTAAATAATTTAAGAACTTTTCTTTTTCTCTTACTTTGTAGAGTGTGAAATATATATATATATATATATATATATATTTAATAGACTCAATCAAGTGAGTTTCATGAATCTTTACATTTTAGATTTTCCTCAGCCAGAAAAGAAATATGTAACATATGAAATTAGATTTTGGTCGTGGCATCAAAACTGCAAATATCGATTCACTTTAAATGAAATCCATTTACAGGAAATATGTCTGTCCATCATTTATTTTTAGTTTGATACCTCAAAAATGAAAAGAATTAAAAGGATTGAATTTAGTATATAGTTTTTATCATTATAATTGCTTATGTGTATCATATTTTGAACCAAATCCACGTAAAGGTTGACTCCCTGTTGCTCTGTTCACTCCTGATTACGTGAAAACTATAACTGAAAAACGTTTCATCTTTTATAAATGAAATTCTTTATGTGTTCTTGTCACTAAAATTCTAATTTTGCATTAAATTTTATTTCCTAGTAGGAGAAAAGAGCTTCTAAAACGGCAGTCTTAATTATACCATGAAATATACGGCATTTCGTATTGTGTGACGTAAAGAGAGCACTGCTTTAATTTCTTAGTTTCAACTTTTTAAATCCTTAAAACATGATAATTTGTTAATTCATTTTTTTTTGTTTTGTTCTAATCGGGCCCTGTTACTCCTACGGGGTCTGAGTTCTTCCCGACCACTAGTTCGTTCAGCCATGGAACTTGCAGATCGAACTTCGACAAGATTGCTACATACGTGAAAAAAATATATCAATAAATTCATGAGATAGAAACGATTGAATAAGATATAAGATAAAGATCAAGATCGATGCAATCCTCAATTCTTGCAAAAATTGCTCCCCCCCCCTTGTTATTATTCGGTAGAAATTGTTCTCTAAGCTGCAACTCCCTTTTTGATTGTGTTATAACATAAAATAACTCATAAAAAATTGTAGTTTTTTTAAAATAAAACATTATTTCTGTAAATTTCATACGTCTGAAGTACTGCACATGCATAGTATTATCGGTCGTGGAAGTTCCTTGCTTTCAATGAAATAAACAAAATAAATAAGCAAACAAAAATAAATACCCTTCCGAATTTTTTTTTAAATGTCATATTTTTTTTATACTTAAGAATACATTAACAACAGTGAATTCGAATTAATAACACCTTTTTGAATTAATTAATGATGATCAGTTTAAAAAATCAACTTCTTTTTATTTAATTTCGAATGAATAAATAAATATAATCAATAACTAACTTGAAAAATCAACATATTATTAAATGCGAATAAATAAATAAATATAATCAAGAAAAACGTTTGATTGAATTTGTTTTTCACAATAAATTTCAGTCCTCAAATCGCGCCACGAGAATTGTTTTCTTAAAGATTCCCACCCTTCAATTCACAGATATCGAAGGTGTTTCGAAATATTCCTTTATTCAGCTGAAGTGACAACCGTCAACATTTTGGAAAGTCCACCTGGGGTCTTGACGCGCAGGTAGTAAAGGCATTCAAACCGCATCTTCTCAGTGCAGTGGGGCAATATAGACGGAAAGTCCATGAATCTTTCTTGACCGCAACGTTAAAAGGTAAACTGCAGGGAATAATACACACTCCTTCTTTCCCTTTCCGTAGAGATCACGTGCTTCGAGTATTTATTAGGGCCATAAATTTCGTCTAAAGTCGCCGCATAAATACCACGTGGCCGCCCATGGAAACACGTGCTCTTCTCACTTCCACATTCTTCGTTCCACTCCAGGCGATGGAAATCGGATTATGCAATTTAAGCGAGAAGAAAAATCATTTACGAATTCACCACCGAAGGTTAGGTGTCCTATATCTTCTACGAATCTGCAAAATGGATATTTAGATTAGTTGATTGAATAGGAAATTGCATGGCCAAAGCTGTATGTTTGAAGCAGATTTTGTTTGTTTTTAAAGTGCGTCTCTTGTTAATAATTCAGTTGTGTAACGAGAAATGTTTAAAGAGATATATTTGTCCCATGCGCAAAGTCTGAAGGGCATCAGGAAAAAAATATATTTTAAAAGCTTGCCTTACATTTACAAAATCAGAATTTGATGAAGGGATTGAAAAAAGTTTGGAGGAGGAATAAATAAAAAGCCTGGGGAACTCGTAATTCATTACTCATTATGCGCTTTTATCTAATATCAGTAGCATTTGGCGACCACCGGTTCTCAAGAGATATTGGTTTCATTAAATTTCAATTAAATCGCTCATGCATAATTTAATGTCCATGATTCGATTTAAAAGCTATTTTTTAAGCATCAAATTGCCTAATACAAACTCTTTCATGAAATACCTGAACCTTTTAATGGAAAGCAGTTTCATGACATTATAGCGCTATTAATAAAGTAACTATCCATTTATCTATATTTTCTAACTTTCGGGGTATTGAATTCACCATCTTAACTATTCAATTTGATTTCAGCAATGGTAGAAAATCTAGCGATTAAATATTTGGTGGAATAATGAAATTGAACAACAGAACAAAGCTTTGTAAACCGAATAGTGAATTGTGATATTCATATTTTTAAATAAAATCACCATATTAGAGATTCATATCAAAATTAGTATTTTAGCTAATTTTTCTGTTGCTAAGTGTTTTAAAATATAGCTGCCGAGTGGCGATATTTTATAACTCAAGAAGTTATTTAGAGAAAAGAATAAAAATATAAAAAGCAGTAAGGCATTTCGATAGTCATGTATTAGCACATTCCATGTATTTTCATGAAAAGGTTATACTATATAATTCTCGGAAAGTTCCAGGCAATTGAATGTTATTTTTTGTAAAACAATTTTAAAATTCTTTTGAAAAAGGCAAAGAAAATAGTGAAAAATCAGTAAATTCGCAAATTCTGTTATCAAAAATAAATATTATTTTAAGAGAGATATATAAGAAGTTGATAAATTATAAAAAGGATTTATTAAAATGTAATTATGTTGTAGTATTTGTTTTTAAAATTTCAAACAAACAGTTTTAACCTAGAAGAAAGATAAGAAGTCGTGATTTAAAATTTAGTCTCTATTAACGGAATAGTAACTGCCTCTATCGGCCACATTCACGATCGAAAATTGCGTTTAAACATTCGCTTTAAAATTTTAGGGATGAAAAATTATTTGATACATAATTCATGAATATCCTGTATTGAATAAAGAGGGAACTGAATGTAAATTAGAGGAAAGTAAATTTTAGATGACTGTTCGTGCGCGTTTATATGTCTGTGTGCATGCGTATGTTAAAATTACTGATGACATAATGTCAGTCTGAAACCTTTTAGTAAAAACATTCAGTCACAATGAAAGAAAAGGTATTCTTAATTAGAAAAATTATGAAATAAACAAAATAACAATTGTTTAGGTTTAAAATCTTTGAAAAGAGACGGAAATTGTTTTGCTTGGATATTGTAATAAATAGATGATAATGAATAAAAATAAATCAGTCAGCGCTATATATCAATAAATTTAAGTCATAAATTGCTTATAAAATAAATAAAGATATATAAAATTAAAAATTCATTTTTATTTGTTTGTTTGTTTAAACCTTATACAATTCCACATCTCTTGACGGATTCCATCGAAATTTGGTATACATTATCTTTAGCCCCTAGAAGGATCTATTCTTCTACTAAAACATTTCTCTTGTCCTCTAAAGGAGAAAAGGAATCAAAAGATTTTACCTTTATCCGCCAAAATTTCTGAGCAAATCAGTACATAAAAATTATTTTTGATACATTAAACATTAAAAACATTAAACTAACATTAAAAACATTAAAAAGTCCTAACATTAAAAAAAAAATTTTTTTAGTGATATAAGTTTCACTTTTTACCATTTTTTTTAAAATTATTTTTAAAAAAATTACTTTAAACATATTTTACAACATTGCCGCTCCCCTTTTTTTTTCCTTTGAAATATCAACTATTTTTTTTTTTTTTTGTCCAATTACATTTATTCCTTGCTTGCTTATAGCAAAGCTGAAGGACATATTTATTTGTGTTTTTGTTGTGCAATTTGTTTTAGGTGAGTCTCTGTTAATATTATTACGCAGCACCTTTTGACATGTGTCTAAAAAAAAACTGTATTTTCTTCTTGCCAATTCTATAACTGTTTGATCCTGTTCTGCTTCATATTTTTTAAAATTTTAATGAACCCCGGTTGCATACCATAAGCCCTTTTTTTACTCTTTTAAGCATTTAGGCGTTTTTACTTGTTTATTGAGTAGAATCATATTTATAACTAAATAAACACATTTAAAATATTTTCAAAATAAGAATTTATTTTTGTGCGCATTGGCATTTTCAACACTCACATTGCGTCTTACCATGAACATTATTTATTTCTAGATATTATTTATTTTTATAAACCATGAACTTTATTTATTTTAACGAAATTTTGTAATGCAAGTGGTGATTGATTTTAAAATGCATAATTATTACAACAAAACCTCTTATTCCTATTATCTATCTATCTCTTATCGAATTTATATAATTAATTCCAAGTTTAAGATCGAATGTTTATTAATCCGTCAAGCCACTGATGACCCTCAATTCCAGAAAAAGAAATTATTGTTATTGATCACCAATTTCTTGGTCCTTTCTTGCCTTGAAAAGTTTATATTTCAAATAACTAAGAGATATTCATTGAATAGCTAAAAATATCTAAATCAGAACTAAACTAAACAACAAACGCTTTGGTTTGAATTCCAGGATATTAAATATTTCGTGGAATGTAACGGCGGATTCTCTCATAAAACTGGCCACAAAGTCGAACCCTACTTTGAAAGGATTGCAGCTGAAAACATCGTCTCATATTATCAGAAATTTTAGCTTCAACTAATTTACTAAACACATAAAAATAACAAATACTTAGAAACTCAGAAGTATGTTCCTGCCATTTTTTTTAAATCTTAGTCTATGACTTGAAAATAAGTGAGGGCATAATAACAACAAATGTAATTGCTTGGATGGCTATTGCACTTTTAATTAATTGTGAATTTGGGCTGAATACCAACCCTGATTAAAAATCCGGCAGCCAAGATAAAGACATTGACTAGATTCTCTTGAACAGTTAGAAACATTTAACTCATAGAAAAACTTATGGAACAAGCATAATTTTAATCACAAATTAACAGCATCTCTTGAAATTATCTAAAAAAAAGTTTTTAATATGCACCAACTAAAATTGTTCTCCATTCATTGAAGAATTTTGATCCATATTTGATTTTTTTATTCAAAGGGCATATCTTTTCTGTTTTTACTTTGTGATCTCAATTAGTACATATACACATTAAAAAAAACTATTAAGATTCTGAGTCAAACAATCTTAAAATTGCTCATTGCTAATATTGTTTTTCTTTGTTAGAGTTTTATCTTTTCAAAACGCTACTTTGAACTTAGAAACTCTATGTTTCTACAATGGTCAGCTATAGGTAGCCAAATTGTATGGGGGTGGGAGTGGATTTTTACATATATAAAGCAAACGCTGACACTAAATTTGTTTTTTATCCGGATTCTACAGAGTAGTAATTAATTAGGATTGAGGTTAGAATCTCTTATGGATGAATATATAAGCTCTATGATTAAGCCATACATGTGTTTGACTTTTTCTAAAATATGGAATGGGCCAAATAATCGTAGATCGAATATTACAGCGGCTAATATTTATTATTTAGAGACGTTTAAAATTTGTTTTTTAAATACAAAATTCATCACTGAACGTTTTTTTTTTTTTTTTTTTTTTTTTTTTTTCATATTAGCATGGGAAATTATAACGAAAATAGGTAAATGAAATCTATAGAGATATCTTCTTCAATATCCATTTCCCATCATAAATTATAACTGCTATCGATTATTTCCCTTTTTGTGATCCGTCTTCCTCTGATACATACACGACCAAGAATCGGGTTCTCGTGTTGTTCCACAAAACAAGCTTCAGTTTCTTCTACGTGTCCAGAAAGAAGGAAAAAAATTGTTTGGTCCATAATTCATGAATACCCCATGCTGATTGGAAGAAGTACGGAGAGTTAAAAAAAAAAAATAGCCTCCTCATCACAGAAACTCAAGATATTTCTGCGATATCTGAAGACAATTGCCAAAAGAAAGCAAAGACTTTGCACTTGAATAAAATAATAAAAAAAAGTCTTGTGCCACTCCTCTAACTCGATCCCTGTGTCATTAATCCAACTCTTCTGGAAGTCATGTCACAACTACAAAGCTCCGACTGATTTTTTTCTCCTTTCTCTCTTTCGTATTTTTACTCACTCTTTTTTCCACTTTTTTTCTCCTCTCTTCTCCTCTATATTCTATTCTCCGATTCTTTTTCCATGTGCGGATGTGTGCGTGCGTGGAAGGGGAGGGTCATTACACGGGGGCTGTCCTCCACGTAAGACCTGGAAACCCCTGGAGGGTCGTTATTCATATGCTGTGTGACGTCAGGTTGACTCTCGGCATCGCATTCTGACAAGGAGTAAGTCTAGAGCTCTTATTTGAAGGACTCTGGCACATATAGAGGTAGAATACTTTCTTCCTTTGTTACCTGTGAATATTGTCTCCTGGTTGTAAGAAAACCTGGAAAAGAAACATTTTGATAACTGAGTAGACAGGGGAAAAAATGAATTTTGTTCTGTACAGTGAAATAAAATGAATATGTCTTTTATAAGAAAATTTAATGATTGTTTTTTTTATGGGAATGGAACGTAGTAAAATAATCAAAGTGAAAAATATCATGGTGAATTGTTTAGAATTCTGGAAATAGGGAAATCAAGCTCTCAAGGCGCGATTAAAATACCTTGGCTATATATAAATAAAACCTGATAATATTGTTTTCGTAAAGCTGTGAGAGTTATTTTTTTTCTTCTTCATATTTTCCCCTTTTGCTTTATTTTTTTTTTCATTCGATTCCTTTGTTTTATTCATATTTACTTATTCATACAGAGAAGATATAGTAATCGTGAAAAAATCCAAACTCGAGATTTTGACGAATCTTAGCTTTTTAGACCTCTCTCAGTTCGAAAAACATATTTTTCGAAAATATCGATCTGTTTATGACAAAGATAACTGAAAAATGGTTTGAGTTAGATGATTGAAATATGGTATACGGTTTTTACACCAAATTTGCTGATTTCTATCAAAATTTGAGTAAAAACTGTTCAGATTAAGTCCATCTGTACGGCTCCGAATATAAGTTAACACGATAATTATAAGACGAAGAACTGGATAGGAAAAAATCAGCACACATATTTAACATCTATGGTGTAGACAACTCTCTAATTTAGAGCCAAGTCCAACAAGGTGTTGAGCATCTGTCGATTTGTACTTTCAAAAACATATAAAAGCGATAATTCAAAAACGACTCAATTATTCAATGACTTAAATATATCAAATTTGATATGGGATTTTGTGACTACAAGCTCAATTTGGTTTCAAATTATTGTTTCAATCGGTTTGGAAAAACGTGTCTGTAACACAAATTTGATTTCTGGGTACTATTTACGCATGCCAGGGATTAATCGCAAAATAACTCACCAAGGATGACATGATAGATTCAGTAAAAATATTAAATTCACGCCAAAAATTAATATTTCGTAAAAATTGTATGCCATTATAATGATAGGCATTCTCTGGCATGACAAGCTTATTACAGAGTATGCGAGAAAGTTTTGGGAAAACCACTCCTGCTGGTTGTTTCAGTATAGTTCCAGCGAATATTGACACTTTTTGCAATTTCATCAAACTACGAGCCGAATCAGCCAATAAAAAATATTTATTTTTTAGTGGTATCATCTAAGCATTCTAAAGCGTTTAAAAAAGCTAATTCTTGATTCATTGTAATAATATTTCCTCCACAAAGGTTATTTCTTTCACAATCAATAAGTGAGATTAAAATGATGTTAAACTTTAACATCAAATAATGATGTAAAATCATATTTGAAATATGGTAATTACTTAACCATAATTAAATATTCGTATATGAATAATAACCATACTGAATAATGATGCAATGAAACAAAATATGACTTAAAACCATATTTTGCTATTAATTTTTTTATCATTTTGCTATTATATTTTTATTTTATTTATTGGTCTCTAATGATTATCAATAAAGTTGCAGTTAAAAACATCCTACCTTGAATATTATCTTTATTAGCTCTTTAATAACTAATACTTTATAAAGTTATTCTTCAATTTCAAGACCTCACTCAATTAATCATGTAAAACTATCCACCATGCCATTTTTTTAAAAAAAATCGCTTGCCACTCAAGAGAAAAAGATATCTTTATTTATATGAAAGTTAATTTGTCTTTCATGCGAATGACAATTCATATGTATTTAAAGCACAACTGTATATAATCTCTGCCCGGCGTACTGCAGGCGCTTATGACTCCGCCCCTAAATATGCCGTTGTTCATACATACTTATTACCATGACCCCTCTGCTCAAAGGCCTGCTTCCCACCCAAAAGATCATCACTCATTTCTGTGCAGACTTTGTCATATTTCATGTTTTCTAATTTGTTTTTTCCGTTACAGGGAGGAACTGTGGTTATGGCCAAAAGTTCGTTTATCTGCAAAGGGGCTGGAACTTATAACTTCGTAAGGTACATAATTTTTCTTCCTTTCCAACCCACTTTCTGTTGAAAACTTAACATCTTCATCAGTAACTTATGTGCGGTTCTTTTTTCCTATACGGAGTATATGGAAATTGATGCCAATAATTTGTATTGAATTATTTGATATGTACCGAAGCAAAAAACATAGTATGATTATCAACAAAATTGCGGAAGTAATATCGATATAAATTTTCTTTGGGCTAAAATTTAATATTTATACGTATTGTTCTTATTCTTGTTATAAATATTGCTTTTCTCTATTCAGCCTATCAACAAAATGATAAAATTAGACAGTTAGAACTTTAAAAATGTTTAAGTGATTAAACTATTATTTCTTCTTTTAAAAGAATTGTAGAAAAGAAGCATATATTCGAAAATAAATTCGTAAAAAATGAAATATAGCAATCCTTATTAAAGTTTTTTTAAAAAGTGTTTTTGACTTTGTTATTTATTTATTTTGATGTCAGGGGGTGTATTAATATAAATAACAACTATGATTTAAATTATTCATTGCTATGACAATCAATCCTAGTAAAAAGTTATCTATGTACTTATTTTTTTATTTCGTGTTAATTGCCATTTAGTGAAACAAATAGCACAATAACTTAATTCTATATGCTTTTTTGCGAAAAGAAGCTTTCTGTTCTTTCTCAATCAATACATCGTGTGGCATACTCTAACAAAAGCACCCCATCGACTTTTGTGTTAATTTCCAGGTCTCGGGCATGGGAAAATGAAAGCGAAACTCATACATGTGACAGGGGTTTAGAAATGCGCTGACATGTTCATCCTGCTTAACGCGTAGCTCAACGTATAAACAGTCATTTTTCTTGGCTCAACTGTCACGACTTGGCGACGTTCTGGCGCAGAATTCCGGAGCTCTTGGTAACCCTTGCTGGAGAATTATTTATGGGCGCGAGGCCTAATACACGCAAGATAAGGATCCAGCATTATCACCCAGAAATGGACTTGTTACGCAATTTACATTTATGAAGGCCATAATAGCAATGATAATCGGAAATGCTAAACCTATTACGGGACTCCATTTGAAACGGTATTGATGCTTTAATTAATATGGGAACGCATTTCCTGACGATCTCTTTGCTTTTCATTAAGGGCCGATCAGCGTTTGCTGTGGCTATTTGATTATAGAATGAATTGGGATTAAGTTATATAAATGAAATAGAAAATTTATTGTGGATAAATAAAGATTCTTAAGTGGTATAGCAATTTGCAATCGAGATATTTCTTTCAAACAATTTAATCGTAATAATAATAATTATTATATATATATATATAATCATATAAAATGCCAAACGTGAATTAAAGTAATTAAATGGATATTTCGAAAAAAGTATTAATTAAATTGTATCAGCTACTTTTCAATTTTGAATATTCATTATATATTTCTTCTTCCTAGCAGTATGGAAGACGGGAGGAGGGGGGAGGGATCTATCAATATTATTTTCGTTTAAAATGTTTGACTCAAAAATCGTTCAAAATGCTATATAGGACAGATGATTATAGGCAAAGCTTCATATAGACGCTTCTTGAATGTTTACAGATATTGTTTGTTGTTACAATAAAAGAGATTTTTGATTAAAAATTATTTAAAATTTTAACATTTTTCTTTTTTTGCGTATGTTAGTACACATAAATCATTATTACACAATTTAAAAAAAATTAAAGCGTTTGAACATTTCAGTAAATTTCTGTCTTTACTTCCAAAATTTTTTTTTAAACGTCATTATAATTTTTGTTTATTTATTAATTACTGTATCAATATCCACGCATGGCATGTTGCTAGAAATCATTGAAAATGTGTGTGTGTGTGTGTGTGTGTGTGTGTGTGTGTGTGTGTGTGTGT
>JAPMOR010021420.1:240371-251409 GCA_026543865.1 Argiope aurantia
AAAGATGGCAAAAGGTGTTGGACCAGAACGGCCAATATATAATTTAATAAAGTATTTGTTTATTATACAAAAACTGTCTTTCATTTCTTTAAAAAAAAAAAAAAAAAAACGAAATTATTTTCCGAACAACCCAATAATTTCTGTTGTAAATTAATCAATACTTCTATTCAAACGTTTCATTGTATTCTATATTGTGGTTCAAATATTGCTGATCTATATTGTGGTTCAAATATTGCTGATCTATATTGTGGTTCAAATACGGTAATTTTGTATTGTAGTTCAAAACAGTAAATACAAACAGATAATAGTATACTGTTATAGAAGCTATGGCGTAGAGAGAATAAATTGAACCTAAACCTCGACAATAAGGCCATTTTTGCTCTATCATAGATAAATGGTTTAGAACAGAAATTAATGATGGAGCAAAATATTTGAATGGAAAGAAAGCATTCGATAGAATAAATTCAAGTATACGAGTATATAATTTCGCACTAGTATTGATATTATCTTTCCTTCATCATGTTTTACTTTATAAGTGGGACACACGTGCTGACGATAGAGACATCTTATCATCTTTGACCTGATTGCTAACTTCTGAATAACAAAGTTAATAAATATTTGCCGATTAAATAAATTTAACTATCTTTTCCTATAGTTATTGATAATTATTGCATTACATTTATGCTTGATATCATTGATTTGTTGGTATAAGAATATTTTTTATTGAAAAGTTAATAGCTCCCTAAAGGAGCATAGTATTTAGTGCATTTTGCAACAAGAATGTAGAATAGTTTACATAATTTTAAGATTTTTTATGGCAGGTCTTCGATAAGATTATTCAGCATTTGATTTTTTTTAAAAAAATATCTATTTATGATGTCTTTTACTAAAATTTAGCAAATGACTGTATTAGTTTATTATTATTATTTCATATACAAATTACTCACAAATTATTAATTTATACTACAACATCAGTCTAGCCAGCGAAAAAACTTTTTAGTCTTATACTAAGTGGGTTAAGTGACCAATTCGTTCGCCAAGAATACAGGCATATTTTGTTTTTTAATTTCTCATATGAAATGTGTTTATTTAAAATTTCACTTTGTTATTTTATAAGATTGGAAAATATGAATTTAATTGAATTTATCTATTACTAATACTATGAATTTATCTATACTACCACGTACACAAATTTAAAAATTTTATTTACACCTTAAAAGCGGAAATAGAAATTCTATTTTAGTGTTAATATCCAAAAAAAAAAAGCTATATTTAATTCTAGTTGAAAAATTAGTTGGAATAATAACAATATTTTAAATTTCCCATTAACAATAAAAACATTATTATAGATTGTGTGTCAATAAAATCTTTAAAAAGATTATTCAAATTAAAGAAAAAATTTGTATGAAAAGGAAATCGGCATAACATAACTTTTTTAAAAGACAGTTTAAAAATCATTTTTGTGGACTAATATTTTAGGAAGATATAGTTGAAAAATACCAAAATCTTGTTGAATTAATTAATCTCTGCATTTTAAAAGTTGGCAATAATTTTTCTCTTTTCTTCTACACCTCGTGAGATTTGTATTAAAAAACATTCGCAAGTAAGCGTTCATCTTTATATAATATAAATATTACTGAGTATGGAATAAAATTTAAAATTTAAACATGATTGAGAAATTTGAAGTCATTCTAAAGCAATAAAAAAATTATAGAATTTTTTAAAGAACTGATTTTAGTTTTTATCATTCTTACATACACAAAATTCTTGAAAGTCTTATTTCCATTTCGCATCTATTTTCGCTTGTTTCTTCAAATTTGCTATCTCGAAAAGAAACTTTCCAAAATCCAACATTGATTCTTTATTTAAATAATGCGGATAAAATTTGAATTCCAAGACACAACTAAAAGTAAGAAACCGGCGCACCAAAATCAGATGCTGACTCCAGAACACACAACTATCTCTGTTTCCTTTGCAATCGATACGATAGACAATCTTTGTTTATCTCCCACCACCCCACCCCGGTTCCTTTCTCGAAGTCTTTTCTTAATTACGAACTCCTACTTCGGAGGAGCTCGAACTTACTCGGAACCGCCGGAAAGAAACGGGGTTTGCGTTTGAATTGTCATTTGTTTGTTTGTGTCTTCCTGTCATCGGCAGTCCCAGGAAGAACAAGGGGTCCAAATGACCCCTAATTAAAGCGCAGCTGACATTTTAAGGGAAAAGCATTGGAAAACAATTCTTCTGCACCCCCTGCGGGGATCACGGAGGGTGGTGAGAAGAATGCATTCGAACGAGATCTCTTATTCCCTCCCTTCCCCCTTCCCGGAAGAGAACGTGATAGCTACTGCAGGAACAATTCGAAATTTGTGTTTGTAGTCTTTGTTTCGGAGCGCTATCAGACGATCGCATTGAATAAAATTTGAGTTTTCAATTGGAAGAAAGAAAGAGAATGCAGTGAAAAGGCCCGGGTTAAGAAAAGACAGAGAGAAAAAAAGATATCGTGTTGTTGGTTCAGATGTTTGTGCTGTGGATATTTAGGTTTTATTAAAAAGAAAGAGAAAAAAAAAAAAAACTTATCGCTTTTGTGTTTTATATGGATTGAAAGAATTCAAATTTTTGGTAATTTCCTCTGAAGGCTTTGCTCCTCTTTCTTCTTATACCAAAATTGGCCGGGTTTTTTTTTTTTTTTTTTTGAGGGGGGGATTTGAATCAAAGAATGCATAAGAAAGTTTCAGAATGTAAAATATACACTATTTAAAAAAAATTATATGTAATTTGAATTGTGTACTTATTTTTACATATTCTTTTCTCGTTACAAAAGATTAAAGGAATTTCTTTTATAATATTTAATTTTCAGAGTCTGCGACAGAAAAAATTATTTGTATCCATCTTGTTGGAGAAAAGGGCAATCTTCAAGCTTAAAAAATTTCAAATATATTTGGATAACTATCGAACGGTTCGAACTATCGTAGTATAATACTGTTTTAGATTTTATGCGTTCATCTTTATTTATTTAGTATTGGCACAGAATTATTTAGCACAGAATTAAGATGCGCACATAGAAAACATATTTATTATCTTCGCAACGCAGATGAGTGCATGAGTGCGCATTTAATAAATTAAGGGGAAAGAATTACGGGGAGGGGAAAGAATTACGAAATACATTTGACATCAATAAAAAGCTTTTTGTTTTGTTTTAATTAAATTAATGTAAAAATAATTTTCGCTCAGTAACATTTTCCGAAATTATTGATGTAAAACTTTAAAATTTTGATTACTTTTTAATAAAAAATCAAATTAAAAATTTTCATTTTTTTACTGAGAATTTACTCCTGAAGAACTAAATATGTGAGAAATTTGATACTCGTTTGTTGAAAAACTCGTTTTGTTGAGTGTGGTAATATGGCTACAGTTATATTCCGAAATAAAGCATAATCAAGATGACTGACTGATAGACTTACATTTATAAATAAAAAAACTTAGCCTCTGATTAAAATGATCCATGTGTTTTATTTTCTAGAGCATACCGGTCATGATCAGAATGCACATTAGAAATTTTTACCGCAAATTCGCCGAGGTTGAGAGTGACGTAATCAGGTTGTCCTGTCATGCATCCGGGTATTAAAAACCCGCAATGTTTACTCACTTTCCATTTCCCCTTTCACTCATAACCAACAAGTATCATCACACTCATCTAGAGGCAGCTTGAAGGTCTTTGATGTTGCTATGTTTCAAATGAAGTAAATAAATTCATTATATGTTAATTTGGCTTTGTAATTGGAGTTCAAAACAAACATTCATCTTCAAACATCGTAAAACGTAACTTAAAACACTTCGACCACAACAATTTCAAAAAACTGTAAAACACTGCTAACTTAATATTGTATTTTCTGTAGGTCGTATATTTATTATTAAAATGATTGTCACTGAAAACAAACGTTAACTTTAAAAACACAATTATTCTAGTTCTTTATTTATTTCTGCTGAAGGATTATTATTAGTCTTATGAACACATACACTGCAATTCTTAATTTCCGAAATCGTTTTTAGCTTTATTAACATTTATGTTCAGACAGTTAAGATTATTTATGCATCGAAACTTCTTTTCTATTAAATAACTGAACTGGGCTTCTAATTTAAGAAAACTATCTCAAGCTTGAAAGGATCCCCGAATTTTGAATAGTTGCAATTTAGAAATTTAAATTGGAAATTTCTTTTCCGATAATCGAATTACTATAACTACACTGATATTTATACACCAAGGCTCTTTACATGTAATAAATACTGGTGACATAATTTAATTTCAGTTCTTGTCAATTCTTACGAGTAAAGATCATGTAGAAATGCTTTCATTTTTTACAAAGTATTTTCTCAACCAGATTTTTAATTATTTGTACAATAATCTAATTAATATAATAATTTTTACGATCATTTAATTTTTAATACAATACAAATTTAATTTTTCATACGTTATTTTTAAGAATCAGAATACACTTTCTTTCCCGAGGTGAACATGGGTGAAGACATGGTTTGGGAACATGGGTTTGTTTTTGTATGAAAGGATAAGAGACATATAGGTACTGAAACTTTGGGAAAAATTTACTTTGTGCAGTTTATATTATTTGCAATTTAAATGCAATTGATATAAAAATATATTTTTTAATATTTTTATTTTAATATTTTTTTGAAAATTTAATAAGCAATTCATTTGTCAATTGAATGTCAAATAATATCTGTAAAAAAAAAAAACCACTATTTTGTTTTTGCAAGGAACATACAATATCATAGAATAGTTCTATTTAGTTAAAAAAAAAATGTTCGTTCCAATAACAAGAGCGGATATGCAATTTTTTGATATTACAAACTCCGTTCGCATTTCAGGTTTAATTTAATCATAAAAAAATGTTTACAATTTATTACTTTAAAAAGCTAGACAGATAAAATAAATGAAGTTTTAACTAACTTAACCGTGATCCCAAGAGCTTCATAGCTGCTCTTTTTCAGATTAGAGATGGTCACTATCTAATCACGAGAACAAACGATAAAACATAAATACAGCACCAAGAAGCTCATTAAATGTGTAATATAAAACTGGTCAGTTACGTAGTAACAATGTGCTGAACGCATTTAATCTTTAAATGAGAAAAAGCCATTAAACTTTCTATTTAAATATAAATTAACCCATCCGGCCATTTGGCGGGAATTGTTGCAGTTGGAGGGGGTTTTCAACAGATGGTTGTTGGTCACCCCTAGGCAATTTTGAAGTAAAATGGGAAATGCCTAAAAAACTGCACGTGGTGGGGATACAAAGCTGAGGGAGATAGGGGTTAGTAGGGGGTCCTCTTTGATGAAAAGAAACTGCCATAAATTAAGAAACTCGACCATGTCCATTGAGGAGAAAGGAAATGGAAAAACATGAAGGGGAAAAAAAAAAAAAAAGGCGGACAGTGCGCGAATTCTTAGAAAGGCCCAACGGAAAACTTCTCAAGTACTTCAGAGTGGAAAGAGCTTGTTAAGTTCCTAAATAAGATTTCTGGGGAAGTCCATTGCTGGTCGGTATGGTAACGCAATATTTGGTAAGCTAATTTTTTCCTTTTATAGTATTATTCACTATGCTAATTGAAGAAAGCATATATCTCTATATCTATCTAGCAACTTTTCGAAAGAGAAGAGTAACAATACTGTATTTCATAAATTAGTAAATATTCGATAAATTAATTCTTTCATTTTATAGTGTCACTCGGTTTAGAAACCGAAGAAAGCGTGTAATTAAAGCAAGCATGTTTCTATTGAACCGTTTTTCGAAAAAAAGGAATAACAATACTGCATTTCATAAGTTAGTGAATATTCGGGAAGTTAATTAATTCCTTCGTTTTATAATGCTACTCAGTTTGGTAATTGAAGAAAGCATATGATTTTATTGAACAGTTTTTAATGCAATAGAATACAGTACATAAAAACAATGGAAACATAAATCGTCTAAAGAAATATTTTATTCTACTTCAAGGCTAAAAGCCAGCTAAAATTAGAGCTGCATTAAACCGTAATTAACTAGTCTAGTCTGATTAGGTTTTTTATTTCTCTGTGTTTTATGAAAACTCATTTGCGGTAGACAACACTAAAAAGATAAATGACCAAACTATATTTTCTCCTGCAACCGAAGCAACAGTATTAACACTTGATATTTATTCCTAACTATTAAGTAATAATCGGTAAAGAATTATTTTTTAACAGTTAAAATAGTTTGAAAATATATAATGATGGTAAAAAAAATGAACATTTTTTAAGAAGAATTATTTTTTGCATAATTGTGAAACTATTTCAAACTATTTATATGAAAGTTTTAAAATTTAGTTATAATTTTTAACTATAATTTCTAATATATGTAATTGCAACATCAGATCAAATAACATATCCACTTATGTTATAAAAAAAATCCAAGTCTCACATTTACTTGCTTTTATTTATACAATGCTTTATTTTTTAGAGTTTTAAAATTTTTAAAGTTTTTTTAGAAGTGCAATCGACAGAAAAAAATATATAGATGAAGTCACCAAATTATTTTCCTTTCTATAAATAGAGCTCGTGTCACAAGCTAAAAATATTTTGAAATAAATGCTAAAATCATCGTGAGCTATATTATGCTCACAATAGCGTTCATCCAAAAACAGTTTTCGACTTCGGTATATTTCAAAAAGGAAAGAATAATATATATATTTTACTGATGTTATTTTGCTTGAATTTGTTTTGTCTATTTGGTTCATTTTTTCAACTATTTCGCTCTTAATACCTTATCTTGTGGACGATTTTTTAAAGAGAATATTTATAATCCATATATTTCCATTACCTTCAATAGCTACTTTCTTGGTAATGACTTTGTTTTTCACTTCCATCCCTTTTTTATATTCAAGACTTCGATCTAATGTGTTTTTCGGTATTCGACTGTTCGATTTGACAAGGTCCGAAAAAATTTAGAATGAAACTGATGAAATATATTAATTTTTGAAATGCATCATGTAGTGTGTTTAATGCTTTATTTAGTGAGCTGGACACTAATTAAATTAATTTAAAAGCTAAATTGTTATTACAAAGGGCAATTGTTATTAATAAAAGTACACCTTCCATGATTAAAATGTCTGTGGCAAAATGTCTGTGGTCGTCAATGTCTGTGGCAAATGCAGAGTACAAGTACATATTGCAAAATTTTCAGAGGGTTCCTATAAATTGCAGGACCAGATTCCATCAACAAGCTTTAGAACGGGACGTTAATATAACTAAACTAAACTAAACTATCCATCAACAAGCTTGATAACTCCTGTTCTAACTGTCCCAAGTACTCTAAAAATAATCTGGCCATTCTGAAAGCTGCTTTTCTCCTATAGAGTGAAAAAAAATTGAGTTAGAAATTATATTTTTCATATAACAATCTTCAAGATAGTACTTTTACAATTTATATTTGCATTTTTTTTTATATTTCTGATCATTGAATTGGACCAATTTTTAACTATTTAGCAAAAGGAACAAAAACAATAACAATAACAAATCAGAGACAGAAAGAAAGCCAATAGTATATTAATAAATACCAGCGTTAAGAGACATTAATAGGAAAATGATTTTCATTAATTAAAGAGATAAAAACAGGAAGACTAGAAAATAATTGGTAGGAGATCAGAACATTGAAGATTTGAAGATAAAGATGCTATTTTATTTCTTTCTTTTTTTTTTTGGTTTCATAAATTATTGTAATGTCTAATCTTTACATAAACGTTGCACTTTCCTAATAGCAAAATAACAGCAAAATCTGATGTTTAACAAATCATTTTTCTAACTACAGGAAGACCACCTATTATGCAAATCAAAATAATGATAATAATAGTGCAAACGTAATACATTGGAACAGGAAATAAACCAACTAGCATGTACGGCTTGTGGTTCATCACGGAGTTCATCTTGAAACTGTAGCAAATGCAAAGGAACAGAAAGATAAACAGAAGATATGTATAAAAAGTAAAGGTAGCATACCTTCAGAGGGTTTAAATCCGTTGAGAATTTATTACTAACATGAAAAAGGCTTGTGAATAAAGCGATGCGAAAGTGCATTTAAATCATTTAAAAATATTATTCAGTAGGGCCATAAAGTATTTTCCTATCTGAGAGCTCTTATTTGAAACAACTTAAGAAATATCTAATCGAAGCGAAATGTGAGATGCCGTGATTCCAAACTTTGCTGTACTTATATGAACAACAGCAACAAAAGAAATGAATAAATAAAATTAGAGCTTATATTCGGAATTACTATTTAGAATATAATAATAATTATTATTTTCCATCGACAGTTTTTCTATTTTTACCAATCTACAGCAAGAATCTTGAATACTAATGATCTCGGATAAAAATTTAAAAATTTATTTTTTAAACCAAGAATATTTATATTATTTGCTTTTAAATTCAAAAGATGATTAAAATTATTAGGGTCAAAGTCTTACTTCATTTTTTAATACATGATATTTGTTATAAGAAACAAAGTGATAAGATTCGTAATTATATTTTCAACTAATAAAGCGAAGGAAATGTGGTTAATGTAGGAATATTGGTTCTTTTTCTTTGATAATATTTTGACACCTTACTTTGGATAGCTTTATACTAATAATTAAAACTAAGTTTATAGAACTGATACACATAAGTGAATTTTGGTCTCACATGCATAGTGTGTGGGATCTTTATAGACAAATTACTTAGAAGAAGCATGGTAACATATTTTCCATGTTAATTCAATTTTTCAATTGATTCTTAAAATATTCCTTAAGAAATGATTTATAAAAATTAGTTCTATAAATTTCTCTTGCTACATCTAGAAAAAAAAATGATGTCATGCTACAACAGTATGCTGTATGTAATAAAGCAAAGATACAATGAAGTTCAGAAACAATATATAGACTGTACTAGTGATGAAAGTTTAAATTACTAAATCTAAGCAGCTTGATAATTTTTACTGAAAAAAAAAAAAACATTTGTCGTAAGTTATTTGATTTTCAATAAAGTACTTATTTAAAGGAACAGATAAGTCCGAGTATTACCACTTTATAATTTTTCTGGTTTTTTCTATCGTTTTATTTATCTTACCCTTACTACATTTTTATAAGCATTTTGTTCAGATAAACATTATAATACACTGAAGTTAATTGGTACTATGAGAAGATTATATAACGGGCAGAAAATTCTTATGTACGACTCTTAATTATTTTCTCTTTCTCTCTCTCCTTTTTTTGTACTAGATTTTTCCCACATATTTAATTTAAAGAAATATTATAATATATTGAAGTTAATTAATAATACTAGTAATTGAATATATAAACATATTAACTTCTTTTTTGGTAAAATAAAGAGGAAAAAAAAAAAAACAATAACTGAAAAGTTTAAATTGCCACTTGACGTTTAATTACCACTTAAATAACTCAATATATAAATTTATTAACTTCTTTTTTGGTAAAAGGAAAAAATGGCAGCAGAAATAAAAGCTATGATTATCATTTGTAGATTAATTATAGCTTAAAATGCAATGCAAAGTATTTTATTTTATTTATTTATTTCATATTTAGGTTATTTAATCTTACAGCTTCCATAAACAATGCAATGATTACGTCTACTAGATTAAATGAAATCATTAATTATGCCAATTTTAATGCAGCTCTTATTCAAAAGATTGCAGAACTTCCCAAAAAGTAAAATTTAAAACAGATTTCCCTTTTACATGTTCATTATTGATTTTTTATTACTATTATTTTTTTATTATAACATGGCAGACAGAAAATATTTTTCATCTACAAAATAAAAATCTAAACATAAGAATATTCTCTCGAAACATTCAATTTGATTGATTATTCGTTTTATAATGTTTTAAAAAAAGTAAAAGCAATATTCTTCGAGATGATTGGCATGAAGGATGGTTGTTTACTTCCTCTTATTTCAATAATATTGTAACATGAAATATGACTTTCTTATGTCTGAAATAATGTCTGTTTGATAAATGAGACACTGATTTTTATCTTAAAGTAATACGCTTACTTGTTTCCTAAATATAATAGATGACGATTTTTCAACAAAAATGATTGTAATTCATTTCCGTTATTCGGCCAAATTATTTCTCAATTTCAATTTATCATGAGAAATTCAATCCTAATTCATGATCATGATCTAATACCAATTTGACTTGTGGATTCAGTTTTATCTCAAATATAGGTGTAGTACGCTTGTATCGAACATGTATGTTCTGCGAACCCCCTCATTCCATCCATTCTCCTGGGTGGAGCCGGTGTGGCAAAAAATAAGAACCCACAGATCGAACGCCCGATGTCTGCAAACGGGGAATATCTCTGAAATAGACGAAAGACATTCATCATAAAGAGGTTGAAAGAAGGCTTCGAAGCAGGCGTAAAAAAAAGTAGAAAAAATAATAAAGCGGCGAAAGTGGGGATTCTCTGCCCACTGGTGGTCGGCGTGGGCCTTCCTTTTTTCTTGGCCGATGTTTGAAGATAACGCTCAAACATTCTGTGTCCTTCCTTTTCAACGAACGGGACTGCAAAAAAGGGAATAAAAAAGACCACATATTAATCTTCTTCTGCCATGCATCTCTGAAAATGATGTTCTGTGTGCTTTCCTACTTTCTGGATCTGCTGGTTATTTATTGGATTCGTTGAAAAATACGCATTCTAAATGCCCTTAATAAATTTATGTCCCTTCAACATAATAATTCAACTTTTCTTGATCATATCCATTTAACTGTGAACCATCAAACAATAAAGAGGAATTTCAAGATAATTAAGCATAGTAAAATTGCTACTATATTTCAATGCAGTCAAATTTCGTACACAAAATTGGATTACGCTTCTAGTAGATTTGCTATGTATTTTAAATGCTATTAATAAGATTATGCGTATACTACTTGATTAAGCTGTTGGTAATATAGTAATATATATTCACTAGTATACTATCTAATTATGGCGAATCTTACGATAAACATAAATATCAAAAAACT
>JAPMOR010021420.1:255368-299740 GCA_026543865.1 Argiope aurantia
TATATATATATATATATATATATATATATATATATATATATATATACCTTAGAGGATGGAAATGATCAATTATTTTGACACTTTTATTAGAAATTTACTTAATTAAAATTTACCTAGAATTTCATCGTTTTAATTCGATAACCTTCGAAAATATTATTTCCCAAATACGAATTTCACACCATTTCAAAATTGGGCGGAAAAAAATTGTCTCTTTAGTCGAACCAATTTTGTAATATTACAAATTTTTTCTGAATTTTCTGCAAAGTTTAAAAAATATTTGTTTCTTTTATTTCGAATAATAGATTACATTTGAGTCCTAAAATTATAACCATATTTTTTTTATCAATTATTTAATCACCTAATTCTCTTACATTGTTGAAAGCTAAGAAAGAAGAATTCTGTTTAATATATGTGTAGTTTACAAAAAGGATGAAAAAGTAAAGTTGCAGCAAAATTACATTTTTAATAGTGCTATGACATCATGGAACTGGTCTGCATTTGTAAAGTTCTTCTAGATAATGAACAGAACATATGTAAAATAATTTAAATAACACGGTTTTAATATCTCCCAATTTGACGGATTTACTGTTATACCTAAGACTTACTGTTATACCTAAACGATTTAATTGAAATTAAATATAACCAATACTTCTTGTGGACCAGCTGATCGCTAAAGTTTACTAGTATTGAATATATGACAGAGCAAAGTATAAAAATAGCGAATTCTTCTCTGACTACAATATTTACTTGGATATGTTATGATTTTTCCTCCATCTTTCTAATCAGAATTGGAGTATCAAATAAGAAACTGCCAATGGCCTTGAAATTTTGAAAGCCCTCCAAAATTCCATTTATTTATTTATTAGGTTGTTATGTGTGTATATGTTTGTTAACTCTGTTAAAATCTATTAATAGTCAAACTGACAAACAAATAACCATTTAATGGCTTTAGTTCAAAATTTAATATCATCGTCCCATCTAATGATAAAACTATATTACCTGTTCAGTTTTCTTTTTTTCATTGTATTTTTGAGTTATTGTGTCGATATCCATGCGAGCTCACTAGACAGATGGACTTCTGGTTGAGGGATTTTAATTCTAAATTTGATACAAATCTATAGTGTTGCAATGTGAGATTTTATCCTTCTACATCCTTGCATGTGTACTAAATTTCATCTTTCTAGCTACTTACATTTATCAGTTGTCTTCTTCAGAGATAGACAATAAAATTCCAAAAAGTTAAGCTTTAACTAACTGTTTGAAAACATACTGATTCATTAACATCTAAACGTCGAAATTTTGAAAAGCCTAACTTTTTTCTTTTTTTTTTGTATATCGTACTCCAGGATCTGAAAAAAGACTTTGTTACTTTAACAATTTTTTAACATAATCCTTTATCTTTATCCTTGTCAAACATTTCGAGCGAATGGTAAGTTAGTTAGTCCATGCATTCCCAAAACGGAATGTCAACCCGCGCATGTTCGATTGCGAGTGTGCCTATCTTTGACACTTGAGATATTCCAAGCAGAGCTCGACATTTCGGAGACCCATAACTTAGCGCAGTTCTCGAGATTTAATTTAAAATTCGAACACGACCGGTGGGTGTGCTCCATTTTGCATGACAGACGACCGCGGGCCAGCATTCATCAGGCCGCTCGTCCATCATGGCGTAAGGTCGCGAATTAAGGGGCTCCGGATTTAGGTAGATCTGATTTAACGCAATTAATGCGACACCCATTAATTAAAGTGCTTCTCGAGCGGTGAGATTGCGTCCAGGAATCCTGGCGAACAATTCGCGTCCCGTATTGCTTGGCCCGCCTGGAGAAACGGTGATTTGCTGGAACGGAATAAATCGAGGCGGCGGAATGGTTAAAATACTACTTTGGCCCGTCCGAATGGGCGAAAGATTACACAGGAGCGGTGTTGGTTGATGGCTTTTTAACCGGCCAAACTAGAGAATGATGGTAACAACGGGGTCTGCTGGGAACCGCACGTTTCGAATTCGAATCCGGGATTGGGGTCATAAGCCTCCACTCTTTATTGAATTGAAATTCGAATACCTTAGGAGCAAGAGAATGGAATCAGTTAGAGATAGGGAATACCGTACACAGAAGATATGTTATAAAAAAATTATTTTCTAAGAATTAAAACAACCAATAATGTTCACATATAACAACTTAGATTGAATGCAATAACTAAAAGCACGAAATGGAAGTATCTAAATATATCAAAACATTAAATTCAAATTATTCAAATTGAAAAAAAAATACGTTTGAATATCGGGCGGGTAAGGTCATTTGGCAACATTGTTCACAAATAACAACTTAGACTGAATGTAGTAACTAATAACAGAGACAGGAAATAAATAAATGTATCTAAACATTAAAATCCAAAATAATGAAAATGAAAGAAAATTACGTTTGAATATCCGGCAAGGTCATTATTTCATATATGTCATTTGGCATCAAATAAGTATTCTGCTTTTTATAATTACAGGATATCATCACTTGCGTATTGATTACATGTCCCTCCCTACATTACATAATCTGGATATAAATGAACAGTGAATGAATAATTCTGATGAATTATTCTAGAGAAAATGAATAATTTAGAGCACGAAATACTTCTAATTTTTTTCATTATTTATTTCTATACTAGCAAATAATAATTTTAAGTTGGAGATAGATAAAGACATCATATCATATCATATCATATATATATATATATACTGTGGTGGCCAAAAGTGTGGACATTTTTTGAAAGTTTCATGTTTTTCAACTTTGCGTGCTTGTAGAATATATTAATTTTCTCTTAAATAAAAATGTTTAGATATCAAATTGAAGGTAATTCAATGTAAAATTTAATAATAAAAACGGTATTACAATATCTGTATTATAAAAAAAGTCACGCTTATTTTAGTAGAACAAAAACACGAATCAAAACACAAATCGTTTTGAATAATGACGTGTTTTATAATAAAAACGTACTAGCCAATCACAAACACTGTTCTGAGGACCCATCAAATGTCTGTAACTATAATTTAGGTTATTTGAATGGTAAAAGAGTTATTGTTGTGGAGATATTTTGTGGAATGATGCATACTAGTACAATTAAATAGAGTATTGCTGTTTTTGAATATTTTAAGTCCTTTTTTTTAATTAAACTAATTTTAAACAAAGAACACCAACAAGAAGAACTGATTGGGCATCTACAAAAAGAAGCCGAATTGTCATATTGAGAGAAAATGGCCTCTCTTATGCTGAAATTGCAAGACAAGTTGGTGGTTCAGTGACTTGTTCTGGTGTACGAAAGTTCTGTTTACTTTATGAAAAAACGAAATCAGTGGAAAATACGGCCAAATCAGGCAGGAAAAAAATGCACAACTGCTACTGCTGATAGAAAAATTAAACGGCTATGTCTTCAAGATAGAAAAATTTCATCAGATGCCATTAGATGTGAAATGAATGCAGCGGGTATTGCAGTAAGTTCAAGAACAAAAAGAAGAAAGTTATCAGGATTTGGACTACAAGCTAGAATTCCAAGGAAAAAACCATATTTAAATCAAAAGCAACTCGAAAAACGAGTTAAGTGGGCAAAAGAACACATTAAATGGTCAGAAAATCAATGGAAGCAAGTAATCTGGAGCGATGAGACTAAAATATCGCTCTTTGGTAGTGATGGTAGAAAATACTTGAGAGAATACGTAGAAAATACGTAGAGTAGGTGAAGCGCTTCATCCTGATTGCATTGAAGCAACTATAAAAACAACAACAAATGCCATGATTTGGGCATGTATGTCTGCAGATGGTGAATTCAAGTGATTGATGGGCCGAATTCAAGTGATTGATGGCATCCTGAATAGCAAAAAATATATCGAAATTGTCCTGGAACCAAAATTGATACCTTCTATCAGGGATTTCTTCCCCAACAAAGCACTATTTATTTTTCAGCAGTTAGCAGCTCCATACCACACAGCAAAAGTATGCAAAGCATGGTTTCAAAATAAAGGCATTGATATATACCATGGACAGGAAACAGCCCTGATCTCAATCCAATTGAAAATTTGTGGCGACGTTTAAAAATTCTTGTACGAAAAAAACGTCCATCCAATAAAAGACAACTTATTGAATCCATAATTGATTCTTGGCATCATGTGATTACGAAAGATGAACACCAAACACTCGTTTACTCGATGAAAA
Organism: Argiope aurantia; assembly: GCA_026543865.1. Classification (NCBI taxonomy): domain Eukaryota; kingdom Metazoa; phylum Arthropoda; class Arachnida; order Araneae; family Araneidae; genus Argiope; species Argiope aurantia. Next base: position 259,568 of record JAPMOR010021420.1, read on the forward strand.
GACGCTGTGAAGCTGTCTTAAAAAATAAGGGTTATCTTACTAAGTATTGATTGTGTAAGTATCACTTTAAAAAAATGCAAATCTAAGATAGATCTTACTAAAATGAGCGTAACTTTTTTTGTAATACAGATATTGTAATACTGTTTTTGTTATTAAATTTTAAATTAAATTACCTTCAATTTGATATATAAATATTTGCATTTAAGTGAAAATTAATATATTCTACAAGCACGCAAACTTGAAAAACATGAAACCTTCAAAAAATGTCCACACTTTTGGCCACCACTATATATATATATATATATATCATTAATTTTTTTTCTTTTCCATTACGGATAAAAAAATTAAAAAGCATTTAGCTTTATTACGTTTTCTGTGCTATAGTTTTGATTTTGATTTCTTTTCTTTAAAGATAGGGTCAATATATCTCAAATTGTTTTTATCCTATACTTCTTAGTTGTTATGTGCAATATTTGATATGAAGAATTTTGAAACTGCATTTCATACAATGTAATTAAGAAAATTCTGAGTTGGAAAAAAAAAATAATAAATTTTTCAAGAAGATTTTTAAATTTTTGATAAGACCAGAATGATATGGAAATATTATATAAGTTTATGTTTCATTATTAATGATTTAAATTAAGTAATATAGTTGAATAAAGAAATTTGATAGCTATAACTCTTCTATGCGGTATTTTACTTTTGTAAACACAAGAAATAATAACTAATGGATAAACATTGATATCGAGCTTTTACCTTTTTACTATCTTGTGATTTTCTGTTAGAAAGAAAATTTTAAGCTGCATTTAAAGATTGGGTAAATATATCCCAAATTGTTTTTCCCATTCTTCTCCTATATTTGTTAATTGTTATGCGTAATATTCGATATGAAGAATTTTGAAACTGCATTTCATAAAATACAATTAAGAGAAATCTGAATTAAAAAAATCAATAAATTTTGTGTAATTATTTTTTTTTATAAAATAATATTTATTTTCAGTCTATTTAAAGATTTTAACAGACAACTGACACGGATGGATTTATTTTTATACTGAGAAATTTGTAAATATTTTCAATTATTTTGGTAAAGGATTAATTATAATATTGCATTTGGGTGGATGGTTGGGATGGGCACAAATGAAATTTTGAAAGAAAATGCTAAGCAAAAATCAAATTGTTTTCGTTTAATCGATCAAAGAAGATTCCTGGTAACAATATTTCCAAACACTTTTTTTTTTACATAAATAATAGTAGCTAGCTGTGTAAATGTAAATTATCTGTGAATTATCCGCTCTCTAGTGTCAAGTCTATATATATATATATATATATATATATATATATATATATAGAAAATAAAGAAATATATAGAAAATAATATATATATATAGAATAATATATATATAGAAAATAAAGAAAAAAAAATGTATAGAAATGAATTTGATATTATTAAAGCGGTAATTTTTGAATTTTAAGACATCTCAAAAGATATTTTTCTGGGAAAATAATTTTGGAAGATATCAACATCAGTTTCTACAGGTAAGTCATAATGTTCATTCATCTAACAATACTTAAACCTGTTTCCATGCTCGATTAAACTTAGTTTTATGCTTGTTTCTAACACCTTGATTTTTATACATTCTATCCTCTGTTTATAATGGAGATTTTAGCTCACACCCGAGAATTTCTAATAATATTTTACAACTTCATTAATTTTAATTATTTAATCGAAGTGTTAAATTAAGTGAAATTGTAAAAGCGTTCAAAGAAGCAGTCTCAAATTTTTGTTTGATGCTTTGCGTACATTTGGCTGCTGCCATCTGGCAATAAGTAATAAGTGCGATATCTGTGTAATAAGTAATAAGTGCGATATATATATATATATATATATATATATATTGCAAAAAAAATATACACCATTATTAATTAGGAAAATTTAATTTAACTTAATTTTAAGTAGGAGTATTTAAAACTTCCTCACATATATGATTGTATAATTCAATCTGGAAATACCTACAACAAAATAGCATTAAAGGATTTTATTCTTGGAAGATAAATTTACAACTATCCATAGCTTAAAATTGATTTCGATAAATTTTAGCAAATGTTTTAAAAGTTTGATCAAAAAGTTATTGGAAAAATCATTGTAAAGGCTAATTAAATAGAGAATTTGGAACAGGTTACAGATCTCTATCTTTTTGAGTTTGTAACAGGTTATTTACATTAAAGTTTCTGTTAAATTTCTGTCGGGTTCCATTATGACTGCATTTTTTTGAAAAAACTTGAAATCGCTTCATTTTTTCAAAAAAGCGAGTGACGAAAAGTGGGAACTTCATTAATGCCGTCACAACTCTGGGACCCCAAACTGTGAATCTACCCTATTTGTCCTTTGCTCACTGAGTCAACCTTAGCTTTGATCTGAATATTCTCTGATTCACCTAAGCCTATTTGCTTCATTTCTAATTGATTTCCTTCAAATAATTTCATTAGAAGTTTATGAGATATAACTGATATGCAATAATATCAATAAGAAATATTGTGATATCTTTGTATTTTATTTACTTATTCAATTATTTTTGATAGCAATAATTGTTTATACTAGAAAAATCTTAAGTTATACCTATCAAGAACAGATTATCAGTAACTTATTTTGAAAGCAAATCGATCGTTGCCATCGGTAAAAGTGAAATTATTCTTTTTTTCATTACTACATATATTTTCAGTTTATAGATACAGATAATAATAATAAAAGTGTATTTATTTTACCTATGAAATTATCAAATAAGTATTGATAGATTTTAAGATGTATTATTTTGTCATTGTCTTATATGTTCTGAACCATTGCCTCTCTTGGGGTAATGTCTACATTAAGCATGCATTGATAATTCCTTTCTATTACATTCCTTCATTGTTCACTGTTTCCTCTCATCATTATTCTTAAGCATGAGATTCGATCAGCTACAAACTCTTCACAGTTTTGTTGAGATCTCAACAAATCAGAAATAACACCATTCTTCCAGTTCCAGAACTTTCAAACTCATAACCTGTTTTCATTCTGCGATGCTATATTCGAGCAAATGAGTCGCTCAAATGAGGGTCGTGCATTGCTTACCAAAATATCTACAAATGGTACTGTATTTCACTTTTCTTTTTGTTGCAAGCGAAGAATGATAATACTCTTCCCGTGAAGGGGGCAACAATAGAATTGTATATCGCTAGAACAAATGAAAGTTGATGTTTGTGGTCAACTGACTCTGATAAGAGGGTCAGATAATTTCACTGTCAGCGTGATTGGGTTATCGCGAATGTCTCAGAGTGCCAACGTCATTCTTGGGTTACAATTGCAGGACAGATTCGAATCAACTGGATGGTTATTTTCAATCAAATAATAGACATTTGAACGTGCTACTGCATGTTTTACATAATAATCTGTCCTTCCATTGATGTTTATCACTATGTTCATAAACTGTTCTTTTTGGTACGTGATTCTGCTGTAAAATGCTACATATTATTGCTTTTTTTGTGTGTGTGAAGAGAGGAAAGAAAGGTTGATTTTTGTAGTTGCCCGATAATAGAGATTAATGGAAGCAAAGAAAGTTATGAAAAAAAAATGACGAGAAAACCGTTTAAAATCTGATAATGCATCACATAATTAGTGAATGCGAGATTTATTTAATTTAACAAGGATTTATTTTGTTATATTTATGCTGAGAGCAAATTGATGTGATTGTTATGCAAATAGTAGAAGGTATATTTACATATTATTTACTTTATTTGTGTATTGGTATTGAAGAAAAATTGCCATTTGTTGCTACCCGATATTATATATTAAAGAAAGTGGCAGAAGTTATGGAAAAATGACGAGTATAATCTGATAATGTATCACACGATTAGCAAATGCGATTTATTCAACTTTACAAGAATTTCTTTTGCGTTTGTTTGTTTGTTTAGTTATATTATCGTCCCGTTTATTAAAGCAACGATAGGACTATTTTGGGACGGACCTCGTAATTTTGAGCCACGGCAGATGACGATGACGACACTTGAGCTTGCCCTTCGCTCACCATACCAACGGGAGGACGTTGGCCCTCACGGATTTAATGTGCGACAGACCCCCTTAAACGACAGTTCTTCGGTGGAATCGGGTCTCGAACCTGAAACCCTATGGCTCAGGAGCCAACACCTTACCACCAGGCCGCCGCCATTTGTTGTGAGATTTATGCTGAGAACAAATTGATGTGATTATTATGCAAATGATAATAGGTAAACGTATTATTTTCTTTCTTTGTGTAAAGATAGTGAAGAAAAATTGCCATGTGTTGTTGCCCGATATTATATATTAAAGAAAATGACAGAAGTTGAGGAAAAATGAAGAGTAAAAAAAAAATTATAATGTATCACATGACTAACGAATGCGAGATTTATTTAACTTAAGAAGAATTTGTGAGATTTATGATGAGAATAAATTGATGCGATTGTTTATGAAAATGATACTAGGCATATTAATATAATACTTGCTTTCTTTATGTAAAGAGAAGGAAGAAAAGTTGCCTTTTCTAATTGCCCGATATTGTATATTGATGAAAATGAAGAATGTTATAAAAATGAAAAGAAAGCCATTTAAAATCTAATGTTGTATTTAAACGATTAAGAAATGCGAGATTTATTTAATTTAAGAAGGATTTCTTTTATGATATTTATGCTGTAAACAAACTGATGTGATTGTTTATGCAAATGGTACTAGGAATATTAACATATTACCTGCTTTCTTTGTTAAAGATGTTGAAAAAAAATTGCCATTTGTTGCGCCCAATATTATATATTAATGGATTTGACAGAAATTGTGGAAAAAGGACGAGAAAACCTTTTAAAATCTGATGATATATCACATGATTAGAGAATGAGAGATTTACTTAACAAGAATTTCTTTTGTAATATTTATGCTGAGGATAAACTGATGCGATTGTTTATGCAAATAGTACTGGGCAAACTAACATATTACTTTCTTTGTGTAAATTTGGAAGAAAAATTGCCCTTTGTAGTTGCCCGATATTAAATATTAATGGAGGTGATAGAAATTTCGGGAAAATGAAGAGAAAACCATTTAAAACTGATGATGTATCACATGATTAGTGAATGTGGAATTTATTCAACTTAACATGAATATGTGACATTTATGCTGAGAATAAACTGATGTGATTGTTTATGCAAATATACTAACATATTACTTGCTTTCTTTGTATAAAGAGAGGGAAGAAAAATTGTGTTTTTTAGTAGCTCGATATTATATATGGAAATTATGGAAAAATGGTGTGAAAAACTTTTTTAAAATCTGATCAATTATTGTAGTGATAAATAAATACAAAACTATTTACTTAAGCAAAAATGTTTTATGTTTATTTCGAGAATAAACATTTTGCTTATTAGAACAAATGATTCTATAATTAGCAATACATGTATTGCTTCTTTATGCATATATGGAAGAACAATTATCATTTGTAAAATTATGCCATAATTTCTTTGCTATTATATATTGATAGAAATGTGAGAAATTACGAAAAAAAAATTTGATAATACATGACAGTTATTAATGAATGCGAAATTTGCTTAGTTAAAGGATAATTTTTTTTATATATTTATATCGAGAATAAATTTCCTGTTTACTTGTGTAAATGATGCTAAGTATGTTAATATCAGAACTTTTGGAATGCTGTTAATCTCGAAATCTTAATTACTCCAGATTAGATTTCACAGTCATATTACTTATCTAATTAACCTTATTAAATCACATTCTAAAAAATTAGTAAAGGAGGACCTTCCTTGATGACTTCAATATGCATTTTTGCTTTCCATATGGATGCATTTTTTTAAACACTTGTTCTCATAAAATTTTGTATCGTTAGAGGTAGAATTTTTTTTAAAAAACTAACTCACTTCTATAAATTTTTAGAAAGTTTTATCGAAGTTTTTGCTTATTTTTGCAAAAAAATTACATTTTAAAATTAGTATGAAAAAAAAGTTTACAGAAAAAAAAAGTGCCAACTCATATTAAACTCACTCCCTTACCTCACACACAAGTAAAATTTAGACAAATAATGAGGCTAAAATAACAATAAGATCAAGCAAAGAATGGGTAATTTTATTATTCCTACTTAAAATGAAAGAACAATTGCACAATTTATTTTTTCATTTATTACGAATTTTCCTTAAAGCAATAATTTTCAGTTAATATGAATGCACCCTGAAGTAAAAATGAGATAATACAAGGGCAGGCTCTAACATTTGGAAAACAAATTTCATATTTCAGAACTTTTAAATTGCAGATTTCAGAAAAGACCATTATGAAAACCAGAATGTTATACTGAATTCTATTAATTTGGAAAATGAAATCTTGCTTATAAAAATAAATAAATATTTAACAGAAATGCAAAATGTATATGGTATCAATTATTAAAAGTTCTCAAAATTTAATACAAAACTGATGCCAATAAAACTGTTATGGATATCAGATCCAAATATTAAAATTTTTTAATTAACTTCAATATTTAAACCATATTTTAAGGGATTTCTTTTCATTGAAAAAATATTTTTGCATATCTGATAGAATACATGCATCAGTTAAAGGAAGGAAAAAAAATTACTTAATGTATTTCATAACAATTATTGAAACTTCCAAAATTTCATGCAAGACTGATGCTAGTAAAACCGTTATGGATATCAAATACAAATACCAAAAATTTAAAACCTGTTCCTATTTCTAAACCATAATTTAAGTCATTTTTTTATTGAAAAAAAAAATATTTTTACACATCTGACTAGAATACATGCATCAGTTGAAGGGGGAAACCCCCCAAAAAAACAACACAATGTGTTTGATAACAATTATTGAAATTTTCAAAATTTCATGCAAGGCTGATGCCAATAAAATTTTTATGGTGTCAGATACAAATGCTAAAAATTTAAAACCAGTTCCTATATTAAAAGTATATTTTAAGTGATTTTTAATTGAAAAAAAAATACTTTTGCACATCTGATTAGAGTACATACATCAATTGAAGGAAGAAAAAGTAATTTCATTGTTTTTTAAACTTGGAAAATTTTATCATTGTGAATAAATAATTTCGTCCAATTTTTTTTTTATTGTACTTCTTTGTATTCGTTGTCTGTGTGTGTAGTTTTTTTTTTTTTTTTTGGCGAACTTTTTAGCGGAATTCATTTCTTTGTATATTCTTTAAGTCGAGAAGTCCGCAAAAAGTAACTCGCGGAAAGAAAGCCAAGAATAAACTTTAAATTGATTTCGGACTGGTATTTCTTGTTTGCTATTCTTAAAGATGAGAGACGCCCACAAGTTTGTGTATTTCGTTTATAAACAATTGACTTTTTCGAATGGTGAAATCAAATTTCCTTTCACTTAAAAAAAAATAAATCTGACAGAAAAAAATAAAAAATAAGCTGAATTCAAGGGGGAAAAAAAAGCACCTTAAAACAAAGCCATGGGAAGAGATGAAGGAATTCAAAATGAACCAAAAAAACAAAAGCGAAAGGGAAAAAGCGGAGTTCGAAAATCCTTATAACGCCAGCGTTTCGGCATTTTTTCCCTAGCTGCTATAGATATAGTTTTATTATTATTATTACTATTTCTCTTCATGATTTTTTTTTCCAAGGGTGATACTTGCGAAGGCGATCGTTGGCGTTTGTTTTTAAGATCTGAAGGGAACAACAACAACAACAAAATATATCTCTTTTTGCTTCTCGCTCACTTTTCCGTCCAGATCTTGATGCACCGTAAAAATAATAATAAAAACAATATGTCTGTCGGTAAAGAAAGAAAAACAAAAAATAATAATAATATAAAGGAAGTAGATAGGGTAAAAAAAAGATGAATGGAGGAAAAAAAAAAAAAACAGAATCCTCTCTAGTCTTGTTCCGAAAAAATGTTGAGAGGAGGGAAAAAGGAAAAAAATTACTCACTGAAAAAAAAAATCAGGAAAAAGAATTGTGCTCCTGAGAACAGGAGTTTCAAAGTTTTTGGGAGAAGTCTTGGGTTAGGAATAATATTAAAGTCCGTTATCTAGTCTCACGTGGTGTAATACTCTCGGGAATAATGCATGGAGGAAAAGGGACTTTTAAAAGATTTCATTTGCATTCTGTCAGAGACCAAGGAAAGGGTTGAAAAATCCGCGAAGAAAAATGCTCATTCGGAGAAATCTTCATTGCTAACATTCGGACAGATTTTTCTTGCAGACTTTGCACAAATTCGATAGAAGTAAAGAATCTGGGAAAAAGTAATGCGAAACGACAGACTGATACATTTTTTTGTGAATTCATTTTGCAGGCATTTTTACCATGCAACTATCCGCCAAAAATTCCCAAGATTTTTAGTAGATATCAAATTTTAACATAAGAATAAGACCGATTTTAATAAGGACTACTTGATAATAATTAAAAAAAATCGGGAGGGGAGGTGCAATATCGTTGTAATTTAAATTTCACGAAAAAAAAATGAAATGAAGGTAAGAGTTGAATGAATGGAATAAATTCTTGTGAAGTTTTATCATTGAAATGTTAAAATACATATGTTTGTATATGCTTGGTTGCATCAAGACTTTTATGAGAAAAAATTAACAAAATATTTTTCCGAATGTCATTACTTATCTTATACAAATCCTCCAGAATTTTTTTGCATTTCAAATAATATATTTTAATTTTTTTTCCTTTTATATCTCTGGCATGATGAATATGCCAAATGATATATATTTTTCAATATATATGTAAATTTCGTTTGCACATGAGTAAGCAAAATAGCGGACAAAAAAGTGCGATGAACTTGGTAGTGGACAGCAATTGGTAACTCTGTCATTCAATTTATATAACTGATATAAATAATAAGAAAATATCAGTATCTAACAAAATAACAACAAACAATAATAATTCCAACAAATAAACATTTAAAATTTTAAGATAAACAATGGAAATAATACTGTGTATAGAGCTTCACCACATATCAAATTTAAAACTTCAAATCGACATCATGTTATTTATAAACTCCCCCTCTTTTAAATTATCCAGCTTATTTTATGATTATTTGCATTTTTTTTCTTTAAATTTTTATATTTTTAACTGCATAACTTTGAAAGTCTGAACTTCTTTCAGCTAAAGCTGCTGAACATAAATTATGTTTCGAATGTGTTTTTAGGTGAGATTCATTATTGTTGTTTAAAAATAAAATTTCTTTTGATAAACATATGTATTAAGAACTATTTAAAATGAACAAAAAAAAAAAAAAAAAAAAAAACAGCTTTTACTTTACTTGAAGCCGAAAATGATTTTTACTTCCCATTCATTTTTGAAATAAAAACTCTTATAACAATTACTTTATTTTAAAGAACACCAATAAATAAAAATCATATTTCAGTTCTGTTTTTGTGTTGCTCTCAACACTTTCATGCCCATTAAAAAGAGAAATACGTGACTGAAAAATGTTTAGGTTTGAACCTTCCATTGCTGTTTGAACTTCTGGTTGTAGCGTCCGGGGAAAGAGGGGGCCTCGAGTGATCTGAATTCTTATTGGCTGGCTTGAATATTATGGGGAGAGCATGATGATTATTATGAATGGGCTCCTGTCATATAACTGGTTCTTCGGTAGAAGCAGACAGTTCGTTACGACGGCAAACTGCCATAACTAATATGATAACTTGTTCAATGTTTTGGTAACGGTTCACTTACTTTACTGAGAATGCATAAGACGTTTGGAGGTATATTTATTTTGTGGAGGAAATCACAATTAAAGATATTTTAATAAAATAATATTCAATGAATATTGATATATTCTTTGGGGGTTGGAAACAATTTAAAGATATGCCAGTTTTATTCAGTTTAGTTTTTAAGATTGTACAAGGGGTTGGGATGCGTGAAAATTTGGTGATACAAAATGTTTTCTGTAATGAATAACAGAAAGAGTGCATTTTTCAATTATGCCATCAGTAATTTTTAATGCAAGATTTATATATTTTTAAATAGTTAATAATGGTTACAAAATTACATGGTCGCTTCATTCATATTCTTATATGGAAATATGGTTATTCTTATTCTTCTATAAAGAAAATTTTAAAGATATCATTGCAGGTGGAATAGCATCCAATAAAAAAGGCAAAAAAAAAAAAAAAAAAAATTTTTTTTACCAAGATAAATTTTTTTTAGTTTGACATATTTTTGAACTACTTATAATCTGCGAGATACAAAAATCATTTTCAAAACATCTTATAAGGCAGATCTTTGGAACATTTTTCTTCAATAACCACAGACCCTATTATCATTCATTTTTACACTATTTAAAAATACAAAACATTAATTTTTTATGATGTCAATTTTAATTTTGGACAGTTGTTCTCCATTTCTATTAACTTTTTCTAAATTGCAATGACTGATATAAGATATTTGTTTTTTCCCTTCATTCGTCCATGGAACTTTCAGATATCTATTTGATTGTTGAACAGATATTTTAGAAATGCAAGTAAATTTTATTTCTAAAATTCTTACTTTTCAAGATTTACTTTTTTTTTTTTGGTTCAAACTTAATATATATATATATATTGCGATACAGTTTTATGAATTTGCAAACTTGATTTTGTTGAAATAATGTTGTAAATACGCAGACAATAAAATAAATAATGCATTTCAACATAATATATTAATATAATCTTATAAATTTATAAACTATATTGAGAATCGACTGTGAAATCGAATTACAAAAATGCAGAAGTTAAAATAAAATTAAAATTAGTGCGATAATCTTTTGAGTTATCAATTTTTCTTAAATTGCATGATACATTAAAATTTCTGAACACAAAATGCAACGACTGATGCATTTAAACCAGGTGAAAGCAAGATAGCTGAACAAACTTTTAAATATATTATCATGATATATTCTTACAAACTAGAAACTAGAATATCTTTTTTTTAAAATAAAATTGAACTCTGGAATATTTGCTTTTAAAAATACCCTGTTCCCTTACAGAACTACAAAACTACCATTTTCTTTTAAAAAATCTTCCTTTTTTTCTTATTTTTTTTTCATCAGTTTAAAAACGTTTAACAATTTGCTTATCATAAAATGCCCTGTACCTTTACAGAATTACAAAACCCTCATTTTCTTTTTAAAAAAATCTTTCTTTTTCTTTTCTTTCTTTTTTTTTTCATTAGCTTAAAATATTTTCACATTTGTTTATCATAATTTTCCGACAGTTTCTTCAGCATAATTTTCAGAGGATGCTTTTTTATACATCAAAGTGATTATACATGTAAAAAAAAACGTGCTTTTTTGTCACCTCAGGAAAAGTTTGTACACGCTTCTACATTTAACAACAACAAGCAAATACATAAAATATCTTTACATAACAATATATTCTTTTATTTGATATAACTCGAAAACTACGAAGCAAGTTTTGTTTTTTCAGTTTCTAAGGTTTTTTAATAGATTCTATTCTTTAATTTCCATAAATAATGCATTTCATATTTTTTTTTAATTTGTAATTTATATTCAATTTCTATAAAATACTTTATTTATGTGTTTCAGTTTCAAAGTACATCAATTCTAAAATATCATTTATTGATGCTTTTCTAAAAAGCATCCGTTCATAATTTATTTGGAATTATAGTAATTTTATGAACTGTATAAAGATAACTAAGATATTTTTCTTTCGCATGCAGTAATTAAAATTGTTGCAAACAAGAGTAGGTGCATATAGCTTAACACGATCTGGAAATGAATGTATGTTATTAACATATTGTGTGAAATGGAATTCAGTGTTATGCTTGTATCGATGCTTTTTCAGTGCAATGCTTGTATCGATGTAAATCATGTTTACTCATTACCTATGATACTAGTGACATCAAAAATCAAATTTATTCTCAAAATCCTTGAGAAACTGCAATAAGATTGTCTAAAATTCTATTTTAAACTCATATCTATGCAAATTTAAATTTGTAATTACATATTGAGATATCATAGAATAATTGATATCTTTTTTTTTTTTCAAGAGTTAGTTACATTTTATGTTAATTTTCCAACTGCTGGTACAATAAAATTTAAAACAATACTTTTAAGTTTACTTATATTGTACATGTTTATATTTTCAAGGCTTAAAAGTAAGAAGAGAAAAAAAATAAAAAATGGTAGACTGTGAAACAATTTTTCTCTCTTAACTACATATCAAATTATAGTATTACTTATTCTTATTTTCAAAATCTCGACTCTTTTAGACTTGTTTAAATCAAAGCTCGGGTCTTTTTTCTAAATAAATAATAACTTATTGCAAATTTTCATTTTTTAAAAAATTTATATTTTAAAAAATTCAAAAACAGATAACAAGCATGTTTACCAACTACATAAAACAAACGTGAAATTTTTCCCTAAGGTAATAAACAAGAATGAAATAGAAATCATTAATTACTATTCATATAGAATATTTTGAAAATCATGATATTATATAATGTAGCGAAACACTTCTAGAAATTCAATTTTACATATTATTAACTGATAAATTAGCATACACATGATTCTTTTCCTTATGAATATTATCATTAGCCTTTCTCAACAAACATATAAAAACCTTTGAATCTTTTATTTTTATTTATTTATTATTATTATTATTTGTATTTTAAGTTTTTAAAATCTTGTCTACTTTTCAGAAGTTCAAGTTCTTTTAGCACTTTTCCTTTACTAACACACAAGTCAGGGGAATTTCTAGGCCACTTTTCTGCACCGCGAATTGAACAATTTTTAATTGAAACTAATTTGAATATTAATATAATTATCACTGTAGTGAACATAATTATTTGTCGTAACTATCTAGTAATTATTTGTAATATATATAATTATTTGTAGTAACTCCTCATTGTAACGGATCTAATGCTGACACATCAAACGGTCTGGGCAGGAATAACTATGATAAAAATGGATATACATATGGACAAATTATTTTATAATTGATGAATAATGCTTGTATCGAATTGAAATGTCATGATATTACAAAATATTGAAAACCTGAATCTAAAATAAGAAACCTTTAGGGAAAAAAAATAATAATAAAACTTTAATTTTTATTGGTAGAAAATTATTTAGTGCCATTCTTTTAAATATTTCCATATTTATTAGACAAATGAATTTAAAAAAAAATATTAATCCTGTCCATTTTATTAGCTTTCAATAACCAGTTTAAATTAAATTGTTCTTATATTTGCAATTAAATGACACATTTTCTGATTAATTTTAGGTTTGAGGTAAATTTTCTGAAAAAAATGGGGAGGTGATTGCGAAAAAGGTGAAGAATTTTTGATTGACAACGACGGTTCATTCTCAACATTTTATCAAGAGTAGAGTGAGTAATAATTCAAAATAGCCAGTGTAAACTCATGTTTATAGATATTCTGATAAAAAAAAAATAATTCTATAATTATAAATATTTATTTTTCAATAAAGAATATAATTTATAAGCGATCCTAATTAGTTTGTAGAAACTCATGTACTCCTAAATCGAAAGACATAAAAGGACTCGTATCTACTCTGGAATCAATAAATCTTAATTAGTTTTGTTCAAATAACGGATTAAAAAGTCTCAAAAAAACTTCTAGATCAGTATTTTGACTTCCCATCTGCTGCTGTTCTCCTCCCTCTTCCCCCCTTTTTGTCACGCATCAGGGCAGGAGGAAAAAACTCCCCTCGTGTCCAACCTTGACCTTTGGCAAGCAAGAATCTTAACCTTGAGAATCTGGTGCTTTCAAACATATTTTCAAGTTCCTGCTGGTGTTTGTTGGCCCCTTTCTTCGCACCCTCTGCAGAAAGCTTACAAATGAATTTTTTTATAAATAATTCAATATAAAATAAAGGATTTGCAATAATTTCATTCTTGAAGAAATGAAATATATAAATAAAGCTTACTATTGAGAAAATCACGAAAATAGTTTAGTGAACTTCAACGTAAAAGAAGTTTTAATAAAAGTTCGAAATAGTTTAAATTGAAAGATTAGAATCAGGAATATTCAAGATCTGCGCATTTTTTTGTTGGATTAAGGGACGAATTGTCAAAACAAGTTACGTGGTGCTTATGTGTCGGACGTCCTTAATGGTTGCTACGTCTTGATTTTTTTTTTAATTGAGTGACTGTGTTTTTGACTTAATGTTCACACATAAACACACAAATACAATAAAATTATGGCTGCATAAATTGCGGCTTCATTTTCTTATTCAATAATGATAATAAAACTGACATAAAGATAAATAGATGCAAAATATTGTTTCAATTTTTTTTTGTTCCTTTTTTATTTCTTGCTGCTTCAAAATAAAATTCCTTATTTAGTGACACGCTATTCTTACCCATAAGGTATTAGATAATTATCATAAATTTTATTTTAAAAAAATTTGGTTTGAAGAAAAAAATAATTTTGAACATTAAGTTGTTTAAAACTAAAGAAGAATTAAATTTACTCATGTGCTATTCTATTTTTAAACGATTGATAATGAATGATTGCTTCAACTCTTGTTTGTTAATCAACATGATATTTTATAAAAATATTTCTGCACTTTTTGGACTTCATTATGCATTTTTTCCTTGTTTTTCTTCACATAAAAAAAATCTTATTTATTCATTGTTACCATCATTATGTTTGAAGTGGTTTCATTTTTATATTCATTATTGAAAACAGTTGAAATTCAGATGCATTTGCATCTTGAAATTGCAGGGATAAAAGAGTCATTTATATTTCAAAATATTTCAGTTTCAGTTACATATTGATACTTAAATATTTTCGAAATTGGTGTTTAACTGAACAAATTAGAAATGTTGGCAGGCAGAGAATTGGATTATTTAGTGAATGTTAAAAACTATAAAAATAATGGTTAAACTTATATGAATACTAAATTAAAATCAATGAAATATATTTAGAGGCTGATAAATTAGAAAGAGAGTTCCAGATTGTATTGCCTAATAGCCGCCACAAGGGTTAATCTTGCTTTTTGACAATTTGAAGAAAATCGGCAGTTCAAAATAGTTGGCAGTTGAATAGTTTTTCCCACCTACTTTGGGCATTTTGTATATAAAAGAATTTAATTTTAAGATACAATTTTTTATTGCTTATTTATTAGCACTGATAAAAAATTAACAATAGTAAATTTCAAAATCTTTCAAGTACAACTATTCTACTGAATTTCGGAACAACTGAAAGCTAATCGCAACTCCAAATAGGCTCATGTAACGTAATTGCTAATGACACACATTTAGTTTCAACAGAAACTTTTTTTTTTTTGCTCAATTATATAGAAGCAACACTTGCGGTTGGGCACAAGTCCAAACAATGATGAAAATCCAGATCTAGGTATTTCACTTGCTATCATATAAATAAATGACACTATTACTTAGTAGGAAGAAAAAAATTATCCTTACTTTCAATTTACAATGTTCATATGAATATTATAAACATGCTTTTGAAAGCATGGCAGAAAAATAACATCCATATGGAAATTCCATTTTTCAAGTTGAATAAATATAGCGCAGAGAATTTCATATCGAATAAAAAAAGCATTTTTAGTCATTTCAAAGCAATGTACTGAGAGCATCTGTACCAGTTGTAGTCAAAATTAAATGCAGGTTTTTTTTTTTTTTTAAAGCAATATATAAAATAAGAAAAAGAGAAGATTTCTTAAATCTAAAATTTTTAGTACATATTATTTATCGAAAGCTTACAAATACTTTATCTTGTTACTGCATTTTTTCTCTGCCATTAGATTTTTAAAGAGCAACAGATGATGAGAAATTAATGAATTTTTAATGAATAATTTTTTATAATACAATAAAATTAAGGAAAAAATGATTTTTTTAAAAATTTTCTTATATTTAAAAAAATAAGCAAGTTTTTGCTGTTTTTCAATTACATCTTCTGAAAACAATATTATCGCACAACAATTATTTTTATATTATCTGAGAATTTAAAAAGATTGCCCTTTTTAATTGTTATCAATATCAATGCCATTTCCGTACAATATTTTTTTTCTAATTTTAGTAAATATATAAAATTTAATTTGATGCGCTATCTGTGGAAAGGTTTTCATTAGTATGATGAAATTCAAACTGAATTCTATCCACTCATTCATTCTCGCATTTTTAGAAAGAAAAATGCGTGTTTAAATTGAGATAAAACATTTTGGGAGTACAAAATAGGATTTTCAGCTCTCCTTTTCTTTGTAGGTATATATATATATCTTTTAATTTAAAAGTCTTTTTAGTTGATGCAGTTAAAGTTATAATTCTCGATCTAATCAAGAGACATAGAGAACTTTATTAATAGCTTAATAGTCATTAAAACCAGTACTTCGGACAAGCAAGTTAGACGTCATAGGCGACCTAGTTTTAAATGTCAACAATCTTTCTTCTTCTTCTTTTTTTTTCTTTTCTTTTTTTACCATCAGGAAATCTGGATCACATTCATACCATAAATACATTTCGACTTTCTGATACTAGCTCTATTAATAGAAACCTTTGATAAAGCCCCAATTAATTGAATTTCTTTTGTAATTATCAATGTTTAAAAGCTACTTTTTGATAAACAGAAAATCGAAAATAAGCAATATACATCCGCTTCTGCGATAACAATTAATCACAATTTTTTTTTCAATATAATCAAAATTCGATGTATTTCTCAAATCACTCTGAGTGGATATTGCAACCCTTGTTAAGTTCTCCTCTTTTCAACAGGTATACCATCCCCGTTCTGACCTCTAATTCCTAAGGAAAGCAAAAGCCAGTTCGTAAAGCTTTTCCCTTTATGATAGACGGCTGTGTATTCTTCGTTCGGGAGCGACTTTATAGAAACATAATCGCCTTTTAATACATCAGCCTAGTGTGGGGGAGGGCGCACGCACAGGGGAGTTTAATGAAGGAAAAGCGTTCTCCTTCATCTCGCGAGCGGCCGACATCATTAGCTGTGAAGTGCGTTAATTGCTTTTAAAGCGGCCGCGATTTAAAACGCTCCTCTCACGACGGGATTAGAGAGCAGGGTGTTTCACTTTACACCGCCAAGGTGATATTAAAATTTTACGCCAAGCAGCTGGTCATTCTTGGAACGGATTCTGCAGAGATCCGACTTCTCAAGTGAGAAAAGGAACTTCACTGGGAAATGTGGCTCCATTCGGATTGAATCTTTGTAAAATGAATTCAGATTTTGAACCTTTAGAATTTGTTTTTTAAAATATAAGGTACAGGATTACCCCCCCCCCCCAAAAAAAAACTCTTGAAATCTTGAGATATTCTAACTTTATCAAGTTGCTTGTAAATTTGAAATGAAGCTGAGATTTTCGTTCATAAATTGTAAATAATAATGAATACCGTCAATATGATATTTTTGCTTTTTTAAGTAAAGTTTTTTCTTAAGCTTGTTTTTTTATTTCTTTATTATTATCTTATTATTATTATTATTTTAATTATGTATCAAATTTATCTCTTACTATCAGGAATGCACAATTCAGTGATAATGTTTGGCTATTTTTTATCAGCAATTTTGGATATGCTGTGCTAGTAAGGAATTAGACAATTTACTAGAGGCGCTAAATTTTGGAAAGGTCATAGGAAAATTGATCAGAACAATGTTTTTAGCCAAACTGTTAAAATAATGTTAGCAGTTAGCCTAAATAATGTTAGTTAGCATAATTAACCAATTTTAATAGAAAAAAATAAATTCTGTTAATTATAAAATATTAAAATAATATTAACAATTAAATAATGTGAAACTAAATTGATCAATATATTATAAGAGGAACTAGATATTGTGCACTGCCTAGAGATCGCAAAATGCTTGAATCTGCGACTGTGTTATGAGATAAGTTCCATCAAGGAATTTTGTGTTTTTGGCCACAACTTCGAAATGAGTCTTCTAATTTTGAACAGTAGTCAAATGAAGGAGATTATACTCCAACCTCTAACGTTTTTATTTATTTATTTGCCTTACTAAAATAAGGATTTATTTTTTAAGCCATTGAGGAAGTCTTCACTCAGGTAGATCTCAGAGATAATCAGATATCATGCCCCTAACCTCCAATGGCTGCTCCGGCCAAAAGGAGATGAAGTGAAGAGAGAACGGAGCAGTTGTGCGGGAGTGTGTGGCTGATACCGGTAAGAGTGAGTATAGGTAGGAAAGAGGGAAATCCGAAAAATAAATTTTAATTCAAATTGGAATTTAATTGTATACATATAAATTCTCACCGATCTCTCACCAAGTGCCACCAAGCATTAACAGTACGAACAGAAAAATGAGATAATAAAAGGAAATATCACTTGATATTATTCTAAGTGGTTTCGAAATCTTATTATTAGACAGGTGCTAAATCATACCTTTGATGAAAGCTGATAATTAGATTGTTCAGTTAAAGAAATTTTATTTCAACTTTTTTGTCCCTCAAAAATTGAAACATTTGCAATTGATGCTTTGTAAAAAATCCAATTTTCAAGTTGAATCTCAAGGAAAATGTGTCATCGTTCACATGACAAAAGCTCGAATAATAAAATGAAATTTGTTTGAAATCCATAAACCGGGATCCCTTCGTATTAGAGAGATGCCAGGTCGTCATTGCTAATAAATGATGGCATTGGCGACTTGGCTTCCATTGGCGATATGTTGGAGTACTGGTTTAGGATCTTAATCATATTTGAATTTTGTTATAAGACTTTTCCTATTAATTAAAATTGCTATATTTCATCTGTCTCAATCTCAGGATTTCATCTTCATGATAGTTTATTTATTTATCTTTTCAAAAATAAAAATTGCACAAACTTAAATTATATATATATTTTTTTATTTTGAAATTCTATTATCAGATTAACATTTTTCAGTGTTTTTGACATTAGCATTAAAAACTGATTAACATTTGGCTGAATTGATTTTAAAATAAAAGATTTTCTAGGAACGCAAGTTTTTAGAAATAGTATCCAATTTCACATAAAGTGACAATTTTTTTGTGCATTCGAATAAATATAATAATGAAGTATTTTAAAGACAAATTCTAAATTCTAGATCCGATTGAAATCAAAATAGAGGAATAAAGAATACTTCACTCAATTCTAAGCAAATGATGTATCTAACAATTTGAAAGCAATGCTGTTTCTGATGAAAAATTTTCCATCTAATTATAGAGAGAAAGGGAAGCAATCTACATATGAGAATGGTTTAAAGTGATGTAATAATCTAAAATTTGAGTGTGTATATGCTTTAAAAGATTCATTTCAATTTCAATCTTTTGAAGAACAAATTTTGGTCAAAATAAACTGAATTGAAACAATTGCTTGCCAAATTAAATGAAAATAAAAATAAAATAATCATAAATTTGACTTTTATTTCTGTTTACCTTTACGAATAAAAGAAGTAAGGGATTTTAAAACATTAATATTTTGTTTAAATGCAAAAATAACCGAAATCAGAAAATAACAATCAGGAAACTTGCCCTTAAAAACTGCTTTACACGTCATTTTTAATTTTACTTGCTTAAAATTTATTTTGGAAAAAAAATTACCGCTGAACCAGAAAAAATAATATATTTTTGAACTTTTTTTATTTTCTGGTGTACGAAATTAGAGAAAGTATTTAAAATAGCCATAAAATTCGAAATCGAGATTTTGACACATCTCCACTTTTCAGATCTTGTCTTGTCCCAAAAATACATTTTTGGTATTATGACTATAAGCCTATAAATAAATACGATAATTCAAAAATTTTATATAGAAAGTGGAAATTTGATATGTGGATTTTATACGAATTTTGTAGATTTCTTTCAAATTTTGAACGAACCATACTGAGTGAAAATTTGTTTGTCCAGTTGATTAAATAATACGTTGATAATAAGATACGATACAAAACGAAGAAAGCTAGATGAATAAGATTTGATACAAAAATTTAACATCTGAAGTATAAGTAATGATCCGAATTGAAATTAAGGGGTTGACCACCTGTAGGTTTGTACTTTCATAAGCATGTAAACTTAAATATATGAAACTTGATAAGTGTTTTTGCGACTATCAATTGTAGTTTTATGTCAAATTTTGGTTTCAATCAATCTGGGGAGAAAAAATAGTCTGAATACACATTTAGTTTTCTGGCACTTGTGTATTAACGGTATTCCAACGATTAATTGTCAAAAATATCACAAAAAATCTTACGCTGATTGGCTTTTTTGTAATGATTGTTCGTCAATGGTCTTGTGATAAATAATACACAAGAGCACATTTATTAAAGAGCATATCAGAAAACTTTAGAAAGACTACTCCCATTGATTTTTTAAAAATTTCACATTTTATGGGAATAAAATTCGCTATTCCAAGAATAAATTGATCAATTTGAAATCCATATCACGTTAAAAATCAATGTGATGTATTTCTTATACAAAATTTTAAATAATGCTAACAACGTACCACAATATGTTAATTCAATATGATTAATGATTTGTTCCTTGTTTTGTCCTTTTTATATATATAGTTTTAAAGAATTTTTATTTCAGTGATAAATTACTACCATTTATGAACTTTAACTATCCGTCATTGTTTATTTATTTATTATTTTTTTTTTTTTTGTTAAATAGAGAATATTCTGACGAAACTAACCGAGCAACTTTCGTCTCAAATCAGACGACGTTTCACAATGAACAAAAATGGCCTTTTCAGGCTCGCCTTTTTTTCGCCTTTGTAGCATTTTCTTGTCCTCTAAAGTCCCAAAGAAATCGTGATCAAAGAAAATCGTGTCATACCAACCGCCGCGATAACTAACATATCACGTGACTGTCAGGCCCAGGCGGACTGGGGCGTCATTTTTCAGGGAAAGATGCATGTTTATCTAAAGAATTCACAAAGCACCAGAACGGGAAAGGAAAAATGGCATGTTTACATAACAAATGACACCGCAGCAAAGGAACCTGAACACTAAAGTCGAATAGTTTTCGGTTACAATACTTTAGAGAGGGAAAAAAAAAAAGTTTAACATCTTAGAAGGATGTCGTGTTTTTCCCCGTTTCAAAGACGTATAAAAAATCATTACAACCTAAGAATTAATGACCTAATTTTTTTTCTCTTCTCAACTTACAGCATAATGTGGAGGTTTATTAAGTATAACAATTGACGCATTGTAAATCACTAAACTGACTATTAAAGAAAAGATTTTTTAAGAGGGTGTTCATAAAGTTAATTTGTTTCAACATATACAATAAGTAAGTATAAGATGTTTGAAGCATACGTATTATTGAAATTATGAATAATACTTCTTATAAAGGATTTTAGCACTCGAAATTAATTATAAAATATATGGATATTGGATTGTGATGTTAAAATTATATTAGTATATTTTTAATAAATGTTTAAAATGTAAAATAAAAGGCTTTTTAAGCCACGTGAAAAAAATGTGATATTTTTGATATATTATTGTTATGTTGCTACAAATGACACCGTTAAAATATAAGAAATCTGAATTCATGCCCCCAAATTCTTAGAAAATACAATCTTTATAACACGGAAATTGAATAAGCATATCAGTGCCGCCGCCTTATAACGATATTTTAGCGCTTTCACCAATGTGTCAAATTACGTTTGCTAAGGACTTTTAAGAATGCAAGTTTTGGTGACTTCTAAGCAGTTAAAATCAATTATGTATTCTTGATTTTAATTTGGTAAAATTTAAGTAATGATATAATTTCTGAAATACTACCTAATTTCCCATAAGTAATTTTAATAAACGAACTTTTTTAAAAATTGAAATGATGAAACATTTAATTGCAATCACATTAAGAAGTTCGGTTTTTGTATCTCGTACATGAATAAAGACAAAATTCGTTACAAACATATTTTAAATATTTTTAAAAAAAGTTTGCTAGTACTATTGAGTTTTTGAAAGTAAGACAAAAAAAAAAAAAAAAAAGAGAGAGAGAGAGAGAGAGAGAGAGAGATGATTTTATAAGCAAATTTGAAAGCACTACACAACTTTTATAAACCAGTTGAAAACGCAAAATTAATTTTCCTTAAAAATATTGCAAGAAAACCTAAAGGACTTGGTCCTTTTTCCCAAGATTGTGAGATTTCTAGACAAGTGTTTACTTTACTTAATTGATAATCGATTCTGCATATAGAATGCAATGTTTACAATTAGAAGTGATTAAATTTATTTTGTAATTATCGCAGCCGTTAAATAACTACTTTATATTTGTACATCATGCAAATAATAGAATTTATGTATTTGATCATAAATTCTTATAAAAAGGTTACTCTTTCATGATTGATGGTTCTATTCGTAATTCGACAGAAAACGGGGGAGGGGGGGCGTATGGTCTTTTTTTTTCTGTAAACAATTTACGCCTCGGTTCTGTAGCAATATAAACAAAACTGTGCATGGCAGCCATGTTATCGAGCGCTGTCGAGTTAAAAATATTACCATCGGTGAAATTAAGAACAGATCAACCAATAGCGAAGAAAGAGAATGAGTAGTTAAAATATAAAGTCTTTAGGAATGAGAAATTTTTTTCTTTACTAATAAAGACTACATATCCGAATTGGTTAAATTTATGGTCTTGGTTATTCTTCAGTAATAAGAACAAATTTATTAAATTACAGTACACTCCCGAATATCTGGCATAATGTGGCGGAAAGGCAGGCCGGATAACAAAAAAAGTCAGATAGGCTGGAGTTCTATGGATTAATTTCTTTGCTCTCCAATACCAGAAGACAAAGCTTTTATATTAAAATACGTATTATAATACTATTACTACGTATACTACGTATTTTCTCACTTCTTATTGAGTGCTAAGCCCTCCATTTATCTCAATTTCAACTCAGGCGCGGCAAGGTGAATCATAGAAGCAGTTGTCGGTAACGTGTCGAGTTAAAATAGAAGACTCTGTATCGGTAGTTTATGTATATTTAAATACAGCACAGCACGTTTCGAGAATTTATTAGAAAAAAAGTAATGATATAAACTGTTTTTAAATTTTGTAATGGCCAACTTAAATGCAGGAAACATAAACAAAACATTAACGTAAATCGTAGGCCTAGTTATTAAGAAAAATGGTTCAAACTGATTTTATTTTTCACTGGTTAATGATTACACGGCTATTAGAATGTAATCATAAGATAAGAGTCAAAACTTACAGTTTTTAGGTTTTGGAAGAGTCCTTAATAGACACTTTACCTAGAAAACTAGGAAGGATAGTATAGAAACCTGATAATCGCGAATCAGATACTCAGGAGTGTACTGTTTACAACAAATCACCACCAGTTCCTCAAGCGGAGAAAGGCAGTTTTGCGTTAACCTTTGTAATCTTTGTTCAACTGTTATTTCTGAGAATTTCGTGATTAGTTCAAGTCATTCATAATGATCAAAAATATTATGAATGACTTGAACTATCGTTCAAATACATGCCAGAATGAGCTTTTGATTCTAAACATTTGGATTTTAAATCGAAAATTGATTGATTTAAAACATTTGAATTTTAAATTAAGCTACAAGAAATATAGTTCAATTTAAGATCTTTCTTCTTTCTTTCTTTGAGCTTCGCGTTTATAAGAACGATTTTATTGTTCCCTCTTCCATTCTTGATTTCATTTTAGACAAAATTCAATTATTTGTTTGTTGTTTTGTCGATTATCACTATTTCTATTTTTCTTTTGTAAGAGGATTTTAAAACACAAATAATCATTTATAAAACAAAATATGATAATTTTTTCTATTAAATTGTTTTTTTTATTAGAATCAAAGCTTTATTGATTTGTACATTTATTTGTTGGTGATAAATAATTTTAAATTAGTGACTAAATTAAAGCTTCACACTAATTTCCGTTTAAACTACTACATTAAAAAAAAGTTATTAAAGATTACGAAGATGTGAAAATGATGTAATAAGAACACATTTTTATAATCACTAGAGGCTTTCAATAACATTTATCTACAAATTATGTTTTTATTTGACAAACAGTATGCAGACAATTTTTTCACGTCAAAGAGAGTTATTAAAAGTGTAAAATATAATGGAAATGTGTAGTTTATTCAGAATAATACCAAAGAAAAATATTTAAATCTTTATTTGGAAAAAAAGAATAAGGACACTTTAATTTTGGATCTTTCCCTAATAGTTTTGAAATGAAGGAAGGAAAATTTTTTAAAATAACAAAAAACAAGGGTTCCGAATTAAAAAAAAAGAAAGAAAGAAACAATATTTCATTGTAAATGAGGTCGGATTTTATTTTTTGATATAACGACAAGACTTAAAAATAGAAATATTTGTATAATGAAATTTCCTATTCAGCAGTTTGATCTTTATTATATAACTAGCCGCCTTTGGCGACCAGCCGGTTCGCCAATCTTAATGCTCGTTAAAATTTTAATAATTAAATATTTTATGTAATTCCTACTTTAATAGCTTCTTCATTAAAATATTTTAAAACTTCATATTTTGATAGTCATATAATTCACTCATAATATTATAAAAGCCTTCAGTCATAACGTAATATGTATCTCTCTAATTTTCTGTTAGCTCCCGTAGAATTTATGCTTTAAATTAAAGTGGAAATGATAAATCTGTAATTAATATAATAATATTTTTTTTTACTGAAACAAAGCATTTTTTTTTTTTTTTTGTAGTATGATTACTGAAAACAGTCACTGAGCATTTAAACCTTATCGGCACCAAAGAATATCTTTCTTAATTTATGTAATATCTCAAGAATTTGTCAACAAAATTTTTTCAGATTCATCATGAGCAGGTATATTAATTAACAATGTTTAATTTTAAATGCGTTAAACACTAAGAAAATAAACAGAATCATTTAAAAAAATCGGTCGAAAACCAGTTAAAAAATTACTTAAAAAAACGATGAACTTAAATTAACATAAATACAATTTAATTAAAAAAGTATACAACTAACCTAAAAATAATTTAAATCAAGTCAGCTTCCGTTGAAAATAGATGTAAACAATCAGAACACAATGCGCATGCGTGAATTTTCAACGCCAGTTACGGTAACGCAAATGCATGAATTTTTCTACATCAGTTGGGGTAACGCTATGCAGATTAGAAATTTATAATTTCCTTTATTCTATGTTATTTTAATTCAAAAGTACTTCAGATGGTATCTGAAAGATCGATTAATTAACAATGTTTAATTTTAAATGCATAAAACATTAAGAAATTAAACAGAATCGTTTGAAATAATCGGCCGAAAAATGTTAACCATAGCCTCATTATGTTGGGAAAAAAACTGAAGCCTTACTCATTTGACGTTGGGGAAAATGAAAAGAATTTTTGGCGGGAAAGTTAGTTTTTAATTAATAATTAAAATTCTAATTAAAAATTTTAAAAAAGGGACCCCAGGTGCACATTCCCTATCTCTAAGGTATACACGTACCAAATTTGGTAGCTGTAGGTCAAATTGTCTTTTCTGTAGAGCGCCAACACACACACATATTGAGCTTTATATAAGTATAGATATATAAATACTTCATACATTTTCATTAGTCTATATCCAAATATAAATCTCAAAGTTCCCTGTGTTAAAATATGTGCCGATGCTTTGTTTCTCCCTAAATACTTTTCTTTTACTGTTTAAATACTTTAATTTGACTGTTGCCATAATACTTTTAAATGGATTTGAGAAGTTTAATATTGCCTTTAAATTATATACTTTAGGGAAATGTTTCATAAACAATAATAACCTCTGTAAGTATTCTGTCTTCAGTCACATTTTACTATTAAAAAGTAAATAATGATACTCATATTTTGTCAATAGTAATAATATTCATATTTCGTTAATAGTAATAATATTCTTATTTTGTTAATGGTAATAATATTAATGCACCTGGAAACAGGTGTTTGGGACATTTGTTTGCCCTTCCTTTAGTAAACTAATGATTCCTGGTTTGAATTAGTCCAAAAATAAATGAACAGCATAACATGTTTAAGGTTTGAAAAGTTCAACGTAAACGTAAAAGTCACAATAAAGAAAATTAAGAAACGAGATATTTCATTTATTATTATTATTATTTGCACAAAAAACAATTTTGTCATTGTCAAATAGTTTCTCTTCTGAGAATATTTGAATAGTTAAATCTGAATGCATGACATTTCTCATTTGTAATTTTAGTTTTTTCCGTTATTTTATTGGCAAAAGAAAGACTTTTATGCAAATGAGTCAACAATATTTGAGATCTTCTCCTAGATCTTTAACTAGAACGGAGGGTAAAAAATAAAAATAACAAAAGGTTTAAATATTTTTTTGCCCCATAATAGTGTTAAATAAGAATATTTTTTATTTTAACCAGACAATTGTCATCATATTTTTAAATCTATTTGAGAAATTTGATATCGCCTTTAGTTTAAATATTTTTGAAAAATATCTCATAAACAATAATGAAACTCAGACCGTAATTTGTTTTCCGTCACATTTTGTTAATAAAAATAAAATAATGTCACTCATATTTTTTTAATAGTAATAATATTCATATTTTGTTAATGGTAATAATAGTAACGCACCTGAAAACAGGTATTTGAGACACTTATTTGCCCTTCCTTTCATAGTCTGAAAAATTAGCCTGAAAATAAATGAACAGTCTAACTTGTTTGAGGCTTGAAAGTTCAATGTAAGCGAAAAAGTCACAATAAAGAAAATTAAGAAACGAGATATTTCATTTATTATTATTATTATTTGCACAAAAAACAATTTTGACATTGTCAAATAGTTTCTCTTCTGGGAATATTTGAATAGTTAAATCTGAATGCATGACATCTCTCATTTGTAAAGTTAGTTTTTTCCCCCGTTATTTTATTGGCAAAAGAAAAACTTTTATGCAAATGAGTCAACAGTTTCTGGGGTTTTCTCCTAGGTCTATAATCTGGAACTGAGGGTAAAAAAAATAAAAGAAAAGCTTAGCTGTTTTTTTGTCGATAGTAGTCTATAATTTGTGGAGGATAATTTTACAAGAACCTGCATACCCGATTGATGCTCTCCGTCATGCTACCGCTTGAGGCAGTTTACTCTGGTCCTATTTCGGAAAAAAAAAAAAAAAAAAAAAAAGCCTGATTCGGCAAACAATCCAATTACGTACAATCAAAAGCCGAAAAACTCGTGTCGATGCAACATTGCAATTTATTTTTCTTCAGAGGGATGAAAAAAAGAGAAAAACTTGACTTGTTCCTATTATTAGCCTTTTTCGATCCCGATGCAAATTCGGCAACTGACTCGTCGAACGGTGAACGCCCAACAAGCCAGTTTTAGTGAATCCCACCTCCTGAGAGCTAATCATGTAAAGCCCGTTACTAAATAGCTCACTTAACCATTATCTTAAGCAGGTTGTTGGAGATAGGCGAAAGAACTCATTTATTGTATATGTGACCGGTGCACACTCCCAAGGATTGATGCATCTGCAGAGACATCCATCCTTCTGACGACCCTAACGGCGGAGGGGTCGTTCGCAAAGTGTACTTTGAGAGATCAGGGGCCATTCATGAAATTTTTTTATGGTGAAACGCAATTGTTTTCTTCTAAATCACGAGAGTCAAGTTCATAATGAAAGGTTTTTATTCACAAAGCCTAAATTTATTTGGACCCCAATTAAAAAACAGCAACATAAATTTATTTCGAAATCACAGTATAAACTATGAGCTAGAATTCGAATAAAGTTAGTGTCTATTTCTTGATATTGGTATCTCTTTCGTGCTGTTGCCTTCTTACTTCACTGCTTACCATGACTGGAATGACTACTGTTAATCTAGTCCTTCAGCTGAATATCAGCAATATTTGAACTGTAGATTCTTATTTCTTTTCATAAGCACACTTGAGCCAATCCAACCCTCCTGAAGCCGTATAGTTAAATTAAATGATCGAAACGACGCGACAGCATAGATGGCAAGTATGGTTGTATCTAATTGGTCATACCGGCCATAATACAACGCCTCCCGTAGGAGGCACGTCTCTTCATCGGAGGGAGGTGAAGTCGAACTCACACTGTTATTATATTCACTAGAGTGAATTAGATCAACCAGAAGTTTCTCATTCCCATTTTTTTAGATGCCCTCAGTGGAACGTTTCTTTTTATAAACAACTGATTGCGTTGACAAATTCTTCTAAGCATTGAAATATTTTTATGAAAATTTTCGAATATTTACAAGCTGGCTGGTAAATGTTAATATGATGCAAATATTTCAAATTCACTGAATTTTGCTTTCCAATTCCCTATATTTAACTTGAGGGTGCCATTATGCATGCAAGGAGTACCTTAGAAATATGTGGTTAGAAGAAGGGGATATAGTTCATTGGAGTCAATGTTAAAAGGCAACAATCGACAAAATGTCATTATGCTTACATCATTTTTAAAGCCAAAAAAAAAAAACCGAGTTCTATTTACACTCGCATAGCTAATGAAGACAAATAGGGGCGTAAATTCGTATTATTCATTTGATTCCACTTAACCTTGTTATGCCACTGGTATCCAGGCATTCCAATTTCATACTTAAAATATTGGTTAAGTGCTGGTACACGGAATCAAGTCCGAATTTGCCGAATATATATAAGAAAAGGAGCATGCGAGTTTACTGTTAGGAATTGCTATAAAATTTGGTTTCATTTAATGCAAGATAGTTATTTCAGATTTAAAATTGCTCTTGGCGATATTTGGTATTGTATTGTTTTATAATTTTAAAAGTAATTTTTTACATCCATCTTAGTTATAATCTAACAATGAATTCTTATTAACTTCGATGTATAACGATGTCTCAATGTCATAATCTCTCTCTCTCTCTCTCTCTCTCTTTTTTTTTTTTTTGATATATTTGTTTTCTTTGAGAGACTGTTTGTCAAACGTTGCTAAAAAGCTGATATTTCTTTTGATGACAAGTAATTTTTCGATCTTTGAAACATCATGACATGTACTTAATTTTAGTAAACACTTTGGTCTATAAATTTTTCTTAAAGATATCGTAAGTAAAATTCCATTAAATTTAAGACGTTGTTTCCAAAACAAATAAAAACCAAAAGCAAAATACCAACCCAAATGCAGGTTTTGACAGCTTTAAACAAAGTATTAATTAAATGATATGAATCATAGCAACCCATTTTTCTTAGCATTAACGATTTAACATAATAGACTCTTTTAATTTCAACATTTTCTTATGTTTTTCTTATTCGAAAATTATTTTCATTTCTTTTGCATCGATTTTCTCCCGTTAGAGAACGCTAAAAGAAAAGGTAAAATTTCAAGAAATATTGCATAGTTCTCTATTTGAAACAATGTATACTAAGATAAATAATTAAAAACAATTGTTACCAAAAATATTCAAAAGATAACCCCAAAATATTCAAAACACTTGCAAAAGCCAAAATCGCCGAGAAATTTTAATTCAAAAACAAATTCTGAATTTTGTGATGATCACTTTTTTAGCATAAACTTGAGCAAATCCTTAATGAGAGGGCCACAGATGAGGCGGTCATCATTAAAAATTCTCGTTTACGACAAGTTAACATGCAAAGTTCGAGATCCTGGCAGAATTGTAATTACTCGAAAATTTCAACAACATCTCATCAATCTGAGTGCTTTCTAACCCCCCCCCCCCGTAATTATCAGTCTTTCTTTATCATTCTCGAAACGGTTTAATGTAATCGACATCTGCTGCGAAAAGCATCATTATAATCACTCCGTTCTTTCTCTTGCAATCACAAAACCAATAGCTTTGTCTTTCCGGCTCCATTTTGTGCTGAACAGAGTTATGTGTAGCCAAATTGCAAAAGCCTTCCAGAACTAAATTTGAGATTATTGAAGTCTAGTTTTTCTGCATTTTTGTGACAGCAATTTATTAATATAGACATCTTTATTAGAAAATTAGATGTCAGTGTTGAATAACATATTTATGTTTTTAGGTTGACATATTCACTGTAAACTGCTGAAGAAGTAAAAATTGTTGAAAATTATTTGCAAAGTAGCATTTTCAACATTGTTGGACATAGAGTCACCAGATTTGGTATTACTTGAGTAATAGGTTGTTTGGAAGAAAAAATTTAACAAAATTATGTTGCGTTTTAAATTAGTTAAAAATTCATTGTAATTTTAGCATTCTTTTTTCCCTCAAAATTTTAAAGCATATTACCCCACAAAATTCTTTTAGCAGTATTTTCGTAATTCTTTTTTAAAAATTAGTAATAACAACTTTTTTCCGTACAACTTTTTTTTCAAATGTTATACATTTTTTTCAAAACAAGTTTAAAGACAATTTTCAATGTTTCTTTTTTTTCTTTATAATAACGTGTAACAAAATAGCATGATTCTAAATAATCAGTTAATAACAATATTTAACACAGTAACTATTAATTAATTAACAGCAGTATTTAATAGAGAAACTTAATCAATTAAAGATGTATTTAAAAGTGTAATTGTTAATTAATTAGCAACAGTATTTAACAGAGTAAGAGTTATTAACAACAATATTTTAATGGTTCTTGTGTGACTCATCAAAAATAAATATGAAAATTTTCAGTTTACATTTACGATTGTTTTAACATATTTCAAAACCTTGGATTTCTTTTAGCTTCATGATATTTCTTGATTGACATCTCTGTAACTTTCTTGATGTCACAATAGTTAAGTGTAAAATGCCATAGCTGATGAAATCAAGCTAAACAAAGACAATACACACAAATCATATTGTTCTGATACCTATTTAAAAGTAGAGATTCAATTTTTAACATTTTAATTTTTTTAAAGAAGAGGGATGTGACAGCCAATTTTTAACTTCCACAGTTTACTAGCAGAAATTACATAACTTATAAATAATCTTGTAATGATCCTTATTCATATTTTATGCATATGAATAAGAAAAAAACTTTCAGGCAATTAATGTTTTATAAAAGTATTTAAAAGATTAAAGATCTCTTTAAAAAATTACTTTTTTAATGGTTAATTAGTAATAGATCACAATATACAAATGAATTAATTTTTGTCACTCCTTAAAAAAATGTTCGAACTGAAATTTTTACCAAACTAAACACTTCACCACTTTCATGCTTCCATTTTTATTGTATTCATTTATTTATTGAAAAATATATATAAATTCACTTGAATTTTACTTATAGATTTCCAAGTTAATGCGTAATTGGTTGATTTGGACTTTTTAAATTTGAAATTGGTTGTTAATTATTTTTTTTCTGAGGTCATTTGAATAGTTTCCAACCTTAATTTTTTTTAGTTAATTCAAAGTCCAAATTAAAAAAAAAAAGATTTTTATTTTTGTATTTTCTTTTCAGTAACACACGTTTGCATATTTTTTCTGTATGATCATAACTAAATAAATTTCAAAGATTTTAATTTACTCAAGGGCCTTTTTTGCTGTAATAAGCTTTATGCTGATTCATTATATTCTCACTTTGAAGACAGTTTTGGATGTATTCAATCAAAAAGCAATACATTTTTTCTAATTTTTTAAAATAACATTAAAGCATATATTTTTTTAAATTATACCATCTTTTCTGAGGTTCCATTAAAGAACTGCTGTTTTTAAATTGCTTTAGACTATCGGTTCTTTAAAATAAATATTTTTTTAAATTGCTACAAATTTAAGTAATAAATATTGTCATCTTATTTATTAAAATTACTTAGTTTGTTTTGCATTATGTATTGTTTATTTAATATATATATATATATAACCGTTTTTAGTTCAAAAATTGTTTTATCTTGTTAGTTTTTTCCAAATTTGTATGTTTTTGATGTCAGATTATTAATTTATTCCCTTGAGTTTCGAATTTATGAAGCTTTTTAAAATGAATTTTAACTGATGGTTAAATGAAGCTTTACCTATCTTGACAATAATAAGACTTTTTAAGAAATAACAGTAAAATATGCTTCGTTTATAGAATGGTTTCAATGCAAGAATCATCTTCCTTAACAACACAGTAAGTCTACTGTAATTGAGCTCCCTTCCCCTCAATTAACCAAATCGGAAAAGGCAACCAAATGTGCCTCGATTTGGTTTGAGCAGATAATTAAATTATGTGTGATCCTATTATTTTATTTCCTGATTATTGTTCTCTTAAGTGGTGTCTAGACAAACACAGAAGAGAAAAAGCTCTTCTCTGTATTTCATTTACAAGGATAAGTTTGGATTATAATTTTCTTATAAGAATATAGACAACCGAGCAGAGAAATATCACGTGGCAGGGAATACGAAGTTTTTATTTCAAATCAATAATTAAAGAATAATATGTTTTGAAACTTAATTTATATTTTGTAACAACTTAAATTGATACTAAATATTGAAAGAGGCTCGAATCTCCAGTTAGAAGCATCGTATCGTGAAAATGTTTTAGGTTTGACATGTTTATCCTTTTTCTTTTAAATTTTTTTAAAATTATTTCTTAGTTACAGAACAGTGGTAGCATGAGTATAAAAAATGTATTTAATAACAATTTAACGTGCGTGAGGATCATTCATTTAATTAAAATGCAAATGATATTATAAAATATTCTTAATAATAACTCTAAAAATTAATTCAAATTATTGAACAAAGTTTGTGTAAAAGTAACACTGGTATTACTAAAAAATATTTATTTAATTATTGTTGTTTTTATTTTCTTGTATAAAAAGAGAAAATATTGTAAATGTCAAAAAATTCGAAATCGAATTTTTAATGAATCTGCACGTTTCAGACTTCACTAAATCCGAAAAACTGATTCTTTGAAATATGTTAATCTGTTGCTCCGAATATTTGTAAACACGATATCTCAAAAACACTTCAGTATAGACGGATAAAATTTGGTATATAATCCTTGAAGCAAATTTTTAGATTTTTATCAAATTTTGAGTGAAATCCTTTCTGAGAAATTCTGGCTATGCGGGTGTCTGAGCAAAGTGAACAAGATAAGTACAAAATTTAAAGAAATAGATCAATAAAATTTCGAATACTAGTTTAACATCTAAAATACCGATTCTTATCAAATTTGGAACCGAATGCATCAAGAATTAATTGTCAGTCAGTCAGTCTATATTTTCGCTTGATGCAAATGTGATTATTCAAAAAATCAATGACTTAAGTAAATAAAATTTAGTTTATTGGCGATATGTGATCCTGTGATTACAATTGTAGTTCTTTGTTAAATTTTGTATCAGATGGTAGAGAAAAAAAGCATCCAATATATATATATTATATATATATATATATATATATATTAGTACGTGTGTCCCTCGATTAATGGTGTTTTTTTAATAGGGTTGCCAACACTTTACTGGACAAATAGTGGCAAATTCAAATCTTGCATTCATTTTGAGGCACCCTTTATTACCAAGAGGAAATAAATGCAAAACCTGATCATGAAACTATAACTAAAAATTTCTTCTTATGATTCTTTTTTCATCTTTAGGCATCAAATAGAAATCAAAATATAAAAAGATGCACTAATTGAATGTTACGGAATATATTCAGCAAATTTTAGAATAGATTATGCCATCTATTAAAACATCAGTGATGTTACACCGCAGAGGCTATCCTCTGCTGGAATTAGTTGATTTTTAACACGTGTTACTCACTTATCTTCTATTAAATGTGTCAACTGCAGAAATAAATAGCGTAATAATTTTCACGCGTGGGATTGAAGACTTGGAAATACTTCCGAAGAATCGGGTTGTGTTTTTGAGCAGGGTACGAGCACTAAATAAATCATGCAGGGGAGGGAGTTTCAGATTTATCTCCGTTTTTGCGCTTAATCGCCTTTCTGACGACTTGCGGTTAAAGGATGGGGTTCATATCTCACCCCTCCCCTTAATTTGTCATCTTTCTGTCAAAACAGCTCATCTCGAATTGTGACAACAGGCGTTACCTCCCAAAGAAAGGAGAGAGGCCATTGTTGAACATCTATGGAGAAATAATAATTGGCTTTTAAGGTCATTTTTAGGGCCTAATACGTCCACTCCACGGTGGCCTTTTTGCTCGGAAGGTCCGCATAAATCATTATGACCTTTACAACAGCAGCATGTTTACGTTTTTTGTGGTTGAAAGGGTTAAGACTATTTTTTTGGATTTTTTTCCCTTTCTTCAAGCGTTAGGAGGTGTAGCTGGGTCATCCCACTTGGGGAACAATTAGGATAACAGGGCCGGGAATAACAAACACAATTGGAAGGTTGTCATAAAAGGCTATAGATGATGGATTGTCCAAGTTATGGACCAATAGTTTGATGGGAGGGAGTTGTGGGAAAAAAGGGAGGTACCAAAGGCGTCCAGTTTTCTTATTATGATTTATTGGGTGAAACACTTGATAATATTACGAAAAGGAAAAATATAAAATAAAGCTATTTTGGTCTGTTTCAAAATGATTGAATTATTGTCTAACAATCATATTTTAAATACAATAAGCAACCTTTTCTTTGTTATTTTTTATTAAATAACCTACAACTTTTTATTTAAGGTATCCGACTAGGTTGGAAACATGAATTTGGATGAAAATTCACATATTTATTATTATTTTTTTCCAGTTTTAAGAAATAGGTACGTTTCTGTTCCCAGTGATATCTTTAGTTGGTCTCTATGTCAGTTAGAAGCCAAGTTATAGCAAACTATTTAAATGTAAATAAGGATTATTTATAAATATTTAAAAACTTTTAATACATTTTCTGAATAACTAGTTTTTTCATTATTCTACTGTACGAGTATCGTCGTATCTCGAAAAATAATCAAGATATCTTGATGAAATTTATTGTTAGTACTCTTTAAATTATGAAGAATATAATAAACTATATATTTTATGCTGAGTGCTTTAGAAATGGATTTATGATTATTTAATGTAAATATCGATAAAAAAAATACCAAAAAATTCAAAGATAATTTCATATATTACACTCAAAATATTTTATTTTTGAATTAGTTAGTTACGTTCTAAGATATGTTACACATGTAATGTTAGAAAAAAAAGAAAAACGGTAACAATTTTTTCTCTAGAACAATCCTAGTTTTTGTAAATAAATGCTAAAATTTACATAAAAATATGCTTTTTCTTCAAAAGTTACATATATATTTAAGTAATTTTACTTTTATTCAACATTTTATCCTCATATTAATAAATAAAACATCATATAAAGATTAAAATATTTTTCTCTGAAAAATCTCTTCCGAACCTTACCTTAAAATTAGATAACCAATGATTATTATTAAGGCAGCTTATTATAACTTCTGTCAAAAGCAGCAACAAATATTTCACAGTATACAGAATATTACTTGCATTCCTAATACAGTAGTTTTTTCATATTAATACAAATTTATTGTGATTTAATATTTTATTTTTTGTTCAATAAGCATATTTTTTTTTTCGAGTTAAGGTAGCATCATTTAATCTTCATATTCGTAAATATTATTTTTGATTTACTAAAAAAATTTCAATTTTTACCGATTGTCCTATTAACATTTTGACACAAACTTGCTTTTCTTTCAAACGAGTTTATTTCTGGGACGGTGATTGTTAAAAATTTCAAAATAAATAAATAATTAAAAAAAATATTTAAAGCTTTTTTTTTTTTTTTTTTTTTTGAAAAAAAGAGAAAGTGTATTTCTGGCATGATTTTAAAAAAAAATCATAGGGTTGTCATGATGTAAAAATTATTGACAGGTTTTACTGCTTCCGTTTTATGAAAATAAAAAATAATAATAAATAATAAAAAAAAAACTGGAAAAGTCACAGTTTTAGATCGGTTTGACAAAAACATTGGCCTTATCTATTAAATAAAGGTTGTGTTTAGCCATTTATCACAAGCGAATAGGAAAAGAAAACATATAAATGGGTTCAAAAGTCTTTTCATATATTATCTATCTTGCTTTCATTAATTTTTAGACCAGGGAGATTTATTAGTTTTGTCTTTTGATGTAAAGCTTTTCCAAGCAAGTCTTATTTAGTGGTTTTTACCTTATAACTATATTCTTGATAAATAAGGGCATTTCAAATTAACTATTACTTATAATCATTAACGTTTGATCAGAAGTACTACGTAGTGTATATTAGGTTAAGTCCGCAATTCATAATATGGGGTAATGCGAATGAGTTCTGGAAATATAAGAAATCCCATAAAGAATGTAATTTCATAATAGTTGATATATTTGGCTGCGATACTAGTCGATTAAAATATATCAGATTATTTTTTCTTTTGCTGGATATCAAAACTAAGAAGTAAATAATGAATCAGTCAAGTCTAGCTCTTGTTGATTCATTATGAAATAAGCTATTACAGGATAAAAGATTGTAAAAGATCTAGCTCCCCCCTCCCTCCATTTTTGTAAACATATATTGTTGGGTAAGATCAAATATGAATTCTGTAGCTGATTGCTTCATTTTTTCTAAAATGTGTTAAGGGACAAATTTAATTCCTAAATAGGAGAAAGGCAATGGGCGCTTTCCTCAGAAATAATAAAAGGTTGGAAGCAGAAAAACGAAACTAGTAGGAAGAAGTTCTCGAGACGGTGCGTTAATCTAGTTATCCAACTTCTGTGGGTCGTTATTTATTCCCAAGTAACACAATTTGTTACTCACAATATTGGGCAATATTATATTATATTATTTAATATTGTGTAATATTGCGAATATTGTATTATGTAATACGATTACGAATAATATTTTATATAATAACATATATTGTTATACAATATATGTGTATTACTAGGGTGCATTTCTCCTGATTCTATTCTTTCTATAAGGGCAATATGATCATCCATAAATAGAGATAGGTAAAAAGGGATAATATTGAAGTGAGTAACTTTCCGATGTTTGTGTCTTGGAACGCCTTCTTCGATGTGTAAAATGTATTTAACAGTTTTCTACAAAAAATAATTTTTTTAAAAAAAACTTGGGTTGAATTTCACATTATACCGCGAAGTTTGCTGCATTTTATGTTATGAGAAAAAATTAGAAAATTCTTTTCGTCTTACAGCGATCCTTAAGTGTATCATTCTGTCACATTTGATGAATTTGACTGCTATATCGATGATAATGTATGCAAGAAGTCTATGTACGACAAAATTCAGTCTTAGAAAAAATAAACACACATTTCAATAAAAAGTGAAAAGAAAAGTGTACTTCTGGATTATTTTTAGTTAAAAAAATCTTTATCAGGTTTGAAAACTTGACATCTTGACACATTAAAAAAAAAAAAGACAACTTATCAAAAGGTTTTACTTCTTGATTAAAAATGTATGCACAGTTAAGCTACCTTTGCCTATCAACCAGCAGTTTCTATTTGTTCTTTCATTATCAATAAGCTCCAATTAGATGCAAAGTGTTCGGTTTTGGGACCTCATGCACTTGCGATGTATCGCCATATTTTACTATCTTACGATTGTCCAGATGTGTCACCCCTTTCCTTTATCGGCACTTTTAACCAGATATGAAAGAAACAGACACGTTTTATGATTCATATGACAATTAACAGGACAGAAATTTATATACAGGGTGATTAAAATTAAAGTATTCCTGTTTGAGACCCCTGGCGGAAGAATTAGTCGATGTAACTCGATAGCGAAGTTTTAGCGTTAGTAATAATGGATTTATTACAAATACATCGTATTTTGTCCTTTATTGTTGGTGCCATGTTTTATATTCATCACCTTAAACCGATCAAGCTCCACATTTCACCTACTGGTATTTTTTGAACTATTTTTTTATTGCACCAATCAATTTCCTATGGACTGAAATGTGTATCCTTCAAATATTAAGATGTTATGTCTACTGGTGCTCTCGCCAAGGCGTCCCAAAGAGGGATACTTTAATTTAATCACACTGTTTGTATTGCGATTTAATATAATTGGCAACGAAAAATAGCGAAATATTTTAAAACTGAAAATTGTGTTAAAACCTTCTAAAGTAAAATAAATAAATAAATAAATAAAGGAAGGTCTATATGTAAATAAAATATTGCTGGAGCCATGAATCTTCCCCAACTCTGGCTATTTAAATTCCTGTTAGATTTGGGCCAAAAATTTTTCCTGTTTTAAATTACCGCTTTGTCTGGTATAAAAAAAAAAAAAGCAACATCCTTTTCCCCCCGTTATTTTTGTCTACTGATAGATAAAAATATATAAAATAATGAAGAAAAATGGACAAAACTAATGCATTCGTGTTACGTCTACAACTCACAATAATTGTTTAAGTAGAACCAGAAGCTTCTTTTACCTGATTTCAAAATGATACTCTACAAATATGAAAAATATAATATTCTATTTACCTTTAAACTATTTTCTGTTTCAAAATTATAAACCATTTCTTCCCCACATTTTAAAAGAAGCGCATTACACTTAAAGCGTGGTTAGGAGAATAAATTTCTTTCATTCTCATTTCTCATTTTTATTTGAGAATGCTTATCACCATACGATTTTGATTCTTTTTTACCCTCAACACATTACAATTTTAACATTTAGAACTATACAAATGTATGCTTTTCCTTCTTCCTGTATATGCATATCCTTCTTTCTTGTTATAAGAAACTGTCTTGTTTTTCGTAAAATTAGCTTTTTTTTCCCCTCTCTCTTTCTATTTATCTCCCCACTTGTTCCTTCCCTAACACAAAACAAATTTTTATTTTTCAGTTTAGGGAGGGGGGATGACGCTGGAAAAACTGCAGGTTTTTTTGTGGGGGGGAGGAAGGAGTGGAGGGATAAAAACCCGAGAGGAGAGGGTTTTGTGAGGATGAAAAACGAGGCTCGCGCGGAAGGGGAGACAGTAATGGAATTTCGGAACTAATTAGGAAAAAAGGAAGAAAAGACACAGGGCCTTCGAGGGAGGACTCAGGGGATGCAGGAAGCGGGAATATCGTCTGGACTTACAGACCCCACTCTGGGAATCTCGATCACCATAGCAAATAGGAAATTTTTTTAAAAAGTTTTTTAATTGGATTGAACTTTAAAAACATTAAAGTACTCTATGGTTTTAAAGTGGATTCATCATATCTGTGTAATATTGTAAGTTATACAAACCGCCAATGGCGACAAGCTTGTCGCCAAATTTATTCTTAGGCTGTTAAATACAAATATAGACTGCATATTAAAAAAAAAAAAAAACATTATGTTATTTAAAACAAAAAAATATGAATTTAATTAAATTAATCAAAACAAATTGTAATTTAACAAATTAACAATTAACTTCCTACTTCGGAATTCATGTTCAAAGAAAGCAGTTAAAAAAAGATTTTTGTGCAATAATAGTTTTGGAAGATACGATCATCAATTTCCATAGTAATTATCCATTTGATGATGGTTAAGCTTATTTTCGCGCTCGTTCAAACTTTGTTTAACGCTTATTTCTTAATTTCATTTACTTTATACTTCGTTTACTTTTATATAGAATTTACTTTTTCGTGAGCCTTATCTAGAGCATTTCTAACAATATTTTGTAGCTTCATTAATTAGTAAGTGCAAGTGTAAAAACGTTCAATGAAGCAGTCTAAAACTTTTGTATATGATTCGTTTACATCTCAGTGTTGTCATTCAAAAATATGTTGATATATATATATAATATATATATATTGATTGATTGTGAATAATAATATTATGGTTATTAGTTGCATGATTTACATGGCTTTTCTTTACAATTTTATTTGTAATTCTTTTCCAAACTGAAAGAAGAAAATATTGCTTTACCTCTTTTAAACAGAAGAGTTTTGCATGTCTACCTCAAATATATGTAGTACAAATGAAAAGGTATTTTAGCATTTTCTCACAATGCCACGTAAAAATCTTATTTAACGATATTTATTTCATGTGATTAAGAAACAATTATCAGAAGTAAAAACATCGTAAATGAAGAATTTTTATATAATTTTTAAAGACAAGTTTTTGAAAAGTTCACATTCGTATGTTTGAATGAATAAAATTTAACATACCATTCAGTGATAAATATGAGCATATATATAAAAAAAATAATTGATTAACTTTAATACGCATAAAAATATAACTATCCTACAACAGACTAATGTACAGCAGTTATCTACACTGGTGTGCAAAACTTAAGCAATAGGTATGTTTTTTGCCATAACTTCACGAGAAATCATCTGAGAGACATGAAATTCAGAAATGAGATACAGCATTTTGTTCTGAAAGAATGACGAAAGCATAGTTGCGCAGAAATGAATACAATGCATACAGTATGGAATCAAACA
>JAPMOR010021420.1:310437-341586 GCA_026543865.1 Argiope aurantia
TATTAAATGACATTAAAGTGCTATTACTAATAAGTGACATAATATTACAAATGAGTAACATAACAATATCCAAATTCTTTCCATAATCGATTAGAGTTTTTCAAACTGATGTAGAGATTATGTCTCTTTTGAAGTTATTCTGGAACAATTTCGTGGTTTTTAATCTTGGCCAGATTATAAAAATACAGTCTAATTTAAAGGAGATCTTTCGGCAACGCAAAGCCATTAAGACACATATTATATCATTCTCTATAGATGCGATCGCTCCTAGTAGTAGCATCAAGTTGAATTGATACTTTTAATAGAGCTAGAGCGAATAAAAGAAAAAAATGAATTAGAAAATAAGGTTGAAAAATGAGCAAAGAATGGAAATAATCACATATTCATTTGACTTTTTTCATCAATTAACAAAGATTTAATAGAAATTTAACATTCTTGCTATTATTACTTCGTTTTCACTTCTTCGGCAACTGTCGTGTCTTTTAAATGTTGCCCTTTCTGTATTAAAATAATGTAAAAAGTCTAAACATGATTCGAAATAAATGACTGTTCTTATTTTGTTAAGAATATCGTAACAGAAACTCAGCAATTTACTCAGCAATCAAGATACGTGGCTTGAGGAATATGTTTTATTCATATATTTTATAAAATGCATTGTAGATAAAAAATTTTGCGGATTCGTTGAATTATTTTTAGAATAAAAAAATTGTCAACATTTAAAAAAATGAAACTCTTTGTGATCGTAGAATTAGTTATTAAATACTGAAAGATAAGATGATCATAATTTAAATTTTACAATATTTGATTGTGACTTATACAACTTGAAGACAATAAAGCTTGATCGCTGTCACCACATTTAGAATAACAATGCAGTTTTATCGCTCTTTTACCTGATGAATTCACTTTTTATATCCCTTAAAAAAATCAATTGCTTCACTAGCAAATGGAAAAGAAAAAAATGTATAAAATGTGCAGACCAAATAGCAGGAAATTGTAACTGAATGTAGTGTTTTAAAATACATTTTTGTTCATTCATTTTACTTAAAACTCGGCAAATTAATAACAATTTGATATATGCAACTACTTCAGAAAATTTATTTTGTCAAACTTTTTTATGAATTATTTGAACATTCTGCTTTATGGTTTCGTGAGTTTGAAGAAAAATCGATTAAAAAACTATGTTATCTGTTTCAAACAAAGAAATTATATCAGAAAAAAGAAATTAAATGATTAAGGAAAGTAACGGCTAAAAATATTAAAATAAGAGTTAAAAATAAAATACTTTATTGAAGTGTTAAGGTAGTTGAAGAATTGATTTTTAAAAATTCATTACAATATTATAAAATATTTCCTCAATTCTTTTTTTTAAGGGTTAATTGAGCAGTGCAAGTACGAATAGCATTCATACTTTTTTATTATAAGCAATTCCTATAATTACAAAGCTTATTATAAAATTAAAAATTAAGCATTGATGTAAGTGAGCTCACATTAGTATTGAAATGATAGCCATAGCTTCATTTTTCTTTTCTTTTCTTTCTTTCTTTCTTTTTTTTTTCATTTAAAGTCTGTTTTGTGCATATTAAAGTACGGTTGTTTAAAACGTCTTTAAAAAAATGAGTTATAAAGGTTCATTATTTTTTCTAGACAATTTTCAGCAATCATCTAGAAGAAAGACATTCTTCAACAGCCGTCGAACAGCTTTGAAATACGATGCTGTACAACAAACAAAATGATTGTTTTTATTTTATAAAATGGTGTACCTAACTTTCTTTTTTGTTTTAAATCGATATAAAATAAATATACATTTTATTTTTTATGCTAAACGAGATTCCTTTCAAGTATTTAAGGCAAAACTATCTTAAATTTTAATCATCTTACGATATAAATTTTTCTATCTTTCCAATTCTTTTTTTCTATAATACAATAATTTTTTTTTTGTACTTGAAATTGATTTTTGCATCACAGTTTCTTTTATTTACTATCATTTATTTGAAACTAACGATTTTGATATGGGAAGTCTCATATATTTCCCAAAACAATATCGAATAAAATCAATCTCTCATAAATAAACATAACTTTCATAGAACGATCAATGTAAAACTCGTTTAAGTATATTTAAACCTCAGACTGACGTATGAGTTGGATTTATATGTTAAACCAGTCTTAACTATTCATAACCAGATATATTTTTTTTCTTTTGCAGTTTTATTGAAGTTGGGGTTTAAGGCCACAAGAATCAAATCTTGCACCAAACGCATGTTGAATTTCCAGTTTTAAAATGAAAATAAAGGTGAGGTTCAAGAATATTCAGCCAGTTTCTTTTTTCCAAGAAGGCAATTTATATTCCGAGTTAATGTTCTAAATTATTTTTCCTAAACTTAGGGCTTGTATAGGCTACATGATGAATGGTTGATCTCTACTGGCTTTAGTGCAAAAGTGTTGCGATTAAGAGATCATCATATTCAGAAGATGCGTCATGAGACTGATTTATGTAAAATTAAACATTGCAAATTAGATTATTTGACCTTAACTTTATGTTGAGATGACAGAATTTTGAAGTTTTGTTGGATATAGGATATAGCATTATCGGATCATTTTACAGGTGGTTTGCCAGAGTTGTCTTGACTTGGGCTAGGTTAAGATATATCAAATATAGATGATAATGTAGTATAATTGTTACATAAAAAGACAATTTGGGGGGGGATCTAAATGGATACTTCCCAAATTCCTTTTATAAATCACAAGATAGCGAATTCTACTATAATTTCATTCTATCACTGAACTGGTCACTCCATGTTGAAACGGAATATGACGAAGAATCTTCCCCCAATACGTTATTCAATTTCTAAACCACCCCTTAATTTCTCGATCCTCGTTACGGTAACCGAGTTCCAATCCAGATTTGATGGAGAACCGCCGTTCAATTTTCTCTTTCCCTGCCCCTTATATCCCATGCGGGGAAAAAGGGGACGAGCCTGAATAAGTAAATAAAAATAATGATAAAAAGAAGAAGAGGGTTAGCAAGCGCGAGTGGGGGAAAAAAAAGAAAAAGAAAAAACACTGGCAGATCCTCAGGTGTCCCCGGATTACGAGGCGCGCTTGAAAATTCCACTCATTGTCGAATACTCCGGGATTTAGCCCTCTTGCCGAAGATTTTGAGGGGGGAAAAAAAACATGAGAGGGAAAAGGGAGGTGAGGGGGGTTGACATTGCTTATAAAGAAGTAGTTGCTTTGATAGAGCGCAACAAGATAAATAGCATGCTGCACTCACTTCGGAAATTAAAACCATTCCCTTATCAATCAGTTCGCTTAAAGAGGCACGGGGGTGGGCGAACTCAGCTATTTAATGCAGTGTTCCTGTACATGTCCTCTGTCCCCCTACCAGACGAAGCAGCACAAAAGAAGCCTCCCTCCCTTCACACCAATCAGGCAATTTTTTAGGTGGCTTGGCCTCAAGCTGACGACTTGGCGAAGAGATGTCTTTGCAATGAAATCGGAAAATAAATTGCAGTTGACTCACTTAGTTGTGAGGTACTTCAGGATAATGAAGAGAGTTGCGCTATCTGAATGTTAAATAGATGGTCGTATAAATAAAAGTTATAGATTTTTGAGTAAAGGTCGTGAGATTAAGAAAGTGGTGTATTACATGGACTGTGATTAATTATCAAAGGAAAGATAAATGCATAGGCATCTGAATTGATGGAAATGAAAAAATAACCATACAGATGCTAGACAGGAAGCAAAACATTTTTTTTTTAAAAAAAATGAAAATAACTTGATATCCCAATGGAAAATTCTGATATTACTTTCAGATAACTAAATAGCTAGCAAAGGAATTTCAATCTAAGTTTGAAATCATATGATAAATAAATGATAATTAATGATAAATAAAAAAAGTGTATGTGTTGACCCTCTACAACGTGACGTATTACTATCAAATTTTGTTAAAGTATACTTCGGAATATGGAAATGTTAGAACGATATTTTTTGAAATTTTAATTAATTAGAAATTAATAGAAATTTGATGTTTTTCCG
This sequence comes from Argiope aurantia, assembly GCA_026543865.1. NCBI lineage: Eukaryota > Metazoa > Arthropoda > Arachnida > Araneae > Araneidae > Argiope > Argiope aurantia. The sequence continues at coordinate 314,473 of JAPMOR010021420.1, forward strand.
CGATAACTTCCGATGAAATTGTAGCACAAAAATTATTTTTTACACCATTTTTATACTTTATTTGGTTTATTTATTTTTTATTTTTGATATTCAATTTATGAAGACTCGGATTTTTCCCATATTGATTAGGTTTCAATGTAAGACATGATTAATAAAATATTTGAAATTTTGTTGCCCCTAGTATTCGAACTTAATTCAGAATCAAGTAATGATGAAAATTTTTTGAAATATGCAGAATTTTAAATACAGCTGCTTTTTACTGTGATATATTTAAATGTATAAATATACAGACAAAAAATTTAGATTTTAGCACAATGAGTAGAACGGTTTAAGGCTTCTAGAATAGTATGAATGTTGTTGTTGGGACTTATGGCACTGTACAAGCCCGCTGACAGTTATCTGTTTAAGTCGAGTGAGCGTCTCTTGTTTTTTTAGGAACGCCAACTAGGGTCAAGAGAACGACTTTGCTACTTCATGCGTCACATTTGCTAGCACAGCCCCTTTTTATAGGGGGCACATCCACACACTTCACAGATAGAACACAGAAGAAGAACAACCATGCCCAAACCGGGACTCGAGCCCGGGGCGCCCAGATCACGGGGAAGAAATATTTTGTTAAGAAAGCTATTTGTTTGTTTTAAAAAATATTTTGTTGAGAAAGCTATTAAGATATAATTAAACAAATTACTTAAATGAAATTTTTTGCAACCAATAATCTAGATGGACTGATGTAATCGTGAAAAAGATCTAATAAAGCTTCTTTATCTAAGTTAAAAGTTGGTTGGCATAAATGCTTCGATGATATAAATTCTAATTGTAAATAAAGATTGTTTTTTAAGGGCATTTTAAAATGAATCAACTTTAATAAGACGAGTTAAAGCATATCAATTATAATGAAAAAGTACTTCGGAAAGTTCAAAAATGGTGCAAATTAAACAACATTGATTAAGATTAAGATTAATTTCTTTGAAATATAATTAATAGGTACGCATGCTTTTTAAGATAAGCGAAATCGTTTGTAGATAAAAAGATTGATTTAGTGTGATCAGTATTTTAAATTACACAACCAATGCTTTTTTTTTCTTCCCAGAAACCTCGAATGGCAACATCAATGAATAGGAAGGGCAATTTATAGCAGTAAGTCATACCATGAACACCAATACTGAAGAACATCTATTCCCTACTGATTGTTATGAAAGTAAGTCAATTTAATATATTCATTCTTATGAGAATGAAAATCACCAAAATTGTAAGATATTTATTACAATATCACATTACTATCCAGTAATAAGCTCCAGTAATGTAGATAATAAGCTAATGAGAAATTTAAATAAAATATCTTCATTAATTTTAAGAAAATAAAATATTGTTATAACTTAAACCTCTTTATAACAGTCCCTATAATATAATTTTTAATTGATAATGCTTAAAAGCTGAATATTATCTGCAATCTGCATGTTACGAATGCGTAATGAAAAAAAAAAATCGTTCAAAACACCATCAAAGGCAAATAACTGGACCTTGAATTACCAAATTTGGAACTTAGTTATTTCCTCGATAAAAAATGCTTTTTATTCAAAATTTCAAATCGGATTTTTACTGAAATAACCAATCAAAATATTAAAACTTTTTTTTCATTGAAGCATTAAAATTTCAAAAAAAAAAAAAAAAAAAAAACCCAAGCTTTTATTGAAGTCAGTTTTATTTCCATTCATTTTTTCTCTAAGTTTAATAATTTTTTAAAACCATTTTTAAGTATATTTTACAACAAAGTTCTTTATTTGTTTAGTTGATGGATTTAGTTACAAGATGCACGTTTTATCAATACGAAACACATGCATCTTTAATTTACTTCCATGCTTCTTTATTATCCATTTTTGTTAAGGAATATAAATATTAAAATTTATAATTTTGGAATAAAATTAAAATTATAAATTCCAAATAAAGAATCTGAAATCTTAAAAATAAACGACTTAAAACTTTTATGAATAAGAAGACATAAGAAGAAATTTTCTTAATAATCAATGCTATTTAATTTTCAAATTTATTGGAAATCGTGAAGGATTTTCAGTTTCCACTTTTTCCAGAAATTTTTCATTAACTAAACACGTTGCAGAAATCAAAGAAATATGAACAATTAATATAAAAGTACTTTTAAAAATTACTGTTCAGTCTAAGAGTAAAAATTTAAAAGAATGAAATACATTTTATTGATGCACAATATTAATAACGGTTAGATATAGCTGATTTCGGGCTGTTAAATGTTGGCAAACAAAGCTATGTGTCGTTTGTGTTTTTTGTTGCGTCAGAATTTTTTATGTTTTGCTAAGCGCGATTTTTTTTTACATGCATTTTTTTTCTTCTTATTGGTGTGTTTGTCTGAAGTACAATTTACCAAAATATATTATTGGCACAAAATACTTCTAAAAGTTAGCTAATAAATTGTTATATGTTGTCTGAAATTGCTGTATGTCGTTAGTTACAATAATTGTTAAATCGAAATTTTTATTTGTTTTGCAGATTGTAATTTTTGGCAAGTATTTTAATATCGCTTTTAAGCTTCACTGTTATGAATATTTGTCGTGCGCCAAGTTTAGCAAAACATTTTATAATTGGAAAATATTTGTAAAAGTTTGCTATATCTTATTTCAAACTGTTGCATACTGCCAGCAAAGGTCATATGTTCTCATCGGTACCAACTATTACATCAAAATTTCATGTATTCCTGAGTGTGATTTTTGACATACGAAATTATTTCAGAACCAATAATTACAACTGGATATCAAATTTTTTCCATCAGTTTAAACATTTTTCAGATTGTGATAGTATAATTTTTTTTCTAATATATGTTTATTTTACTTTCCTTATAAATAACTAAAGACCATATAATTACTTTTCTTATTCAATCAAAATAAAATTCTATGCCATAACTAAAATTCCAGGTAGTTTAAAACACATACACACCTAAAGACAGAAAGCATACTTTATATTCCCATTCCACTGTTGACGGCTTCCGTCTACCATTAATTATAATTTTACGTTTATCGTTTCGTTTCACAGACAAGCTCATCTACCAGAATTTCCTATTTTTCATCTTTGTGGGTGTGCTATGATATCATTCAAGAATGGAGTTGCATATTGATGAACTCACTGAGAGACTTTCCAGCCATCCTAATCACCAGAACGAGGTAAAAACACTAAACTTTCGCTTACACCAGTCTCGATCAGTGATAATGTGACTTCGTGGCAACAATGCGGTGATCTGATAGATGACCTTGCGCTAATTCGATCCTGATCACTCCCGGACGAAGTTGATATGGAAACATCAAATGACACATTGTAATTTAAACCATTACCACTCCGCGATGGCCGAAAGATAATGGATGTTTCAACACGCACGATGGTCATTTGTAAAATAATTCTTCTTTCAACTACTTCGTCTTAATCTAAGCTAATTATGCTCTGTGTTTTCGTTGCCCACCTCTTACTGAATTCAATTTTTTTTTCAATTGATTTTACTAATGCCATTTTTTTTTCGTTTTGTTCAATAATAATTTTTAAGGGAAAAGGTTTGAACTTCGACATCTCCGTTTTTGAACGAGTTATCTTCTGCTGATTATCATTGGCACGCTAGTGATTAATGTCCTGCCCACATGAGAAGTTGAGAAGGCGCCATTAATCAACGATCGGTTTTCAATAATGCCACTATGCGCTCACGTTCGCGAAAGTTCACATAAAAGACTTTTCTGAAGGATATTCATTATTAATTAGCTTAACTCGGATGCGATTAGCTGGGTTGTTAAAAAGAGATCTTATGTAGCTGCTTCGATGATAAGCATTGAAAAACTGAAATGAAATGGAATCTCCTTGGATATGTTTTGAAAACATTTGTCATTCACTGGAATTATCATTTCATGCACTTTTAATTTACGTTATATAAAATGATAAATTTCAGCATAGAAAGAAATTGGATTGTTGACAGCGTCGTCTTGAAAGTTGATTAATTGTTATTATTATTATTTTTCGCATTTACAATTAATCATTCATAACTGGTAATTTTCCTGTCATTTTTATCATTGTAACCATTAAGAAATAAAGCAAGTAGTATATAGAACATTGCGAAGAACCTGGCGTCTTAAGCCCACATAAACAGTTCCAGCCGTAAGGATATAGAAATTAATTAGAAGTCTAATCATCTTAAATCTATAAAAAGGAACAAGGTTAATTTGAAAAATAGGTCTCCCTTTCACAGAATATCGATTATTGGTATTAAGAGTAAATATGAGTGGCTTAGTTGATAAACCTGGTATTGTTAGGGATTAAAACGTTTTCATGCATAATATTCTTAAAGTAAAAACTACTTTTGTAAAAAGTATTATAACATAACATATCCTTTTATAGAATTTCCAATTATTGAAATAAAATATGATCTCAAAATTACGTTTAGTTCGATTAGATCAATAGATCTTTTTTTAAGGTACTCGAATGTTATTTAAAGACAATCTGCGTAATTTTTTTGTTCAGGGAAGAAAAAGATATCTTACTATCTTCTAGATTCTTCCAATATAGAAAGAGCATTTGACCCTGGAAAGATTTGATGTGTACCAAGTCCTCATACATAGCTTAATTGGTGAAACAGGATCTCGAATCATAGCAAACCCACTTCAAAAATAAACTCAATCTTGGCTACCATTTGGTGACTTGGCAAAGAACATGATGACAAAATAAGACATGTTGAAGAATATTCGAGAATCTTGGGGATATCTCTATTAGGACTCGAGTTCCAACGTTTATTCTAGAAGCTTCTTTAACCTGTCATAGCGGCTACGAAAAGCAAAGAGACAGAATTGAAAAGTCAGTCTCTAGTGAATAATGGTGAATTTAGTTGAGCTCAAGAAAGTAGTTGAGCAAATCTCTCAAGTGAATTCTCTCTGAGAGCTTTGAGGTTTTAAGGTTTTATGTCTATTTATTATCGATTTGCTGCTTATGTGGCACTGTTTATTGCGAATACTCTTTTGAATTTGTTTCGTCTGTGTTTAGAGATTATGCATTCATGTTTCCATGCTGAATAAAATGTCTTCATCTGTTGTTAAGCCTATTGAAGTTTCTATCTTCCGCTTGCCAGGTGGATTTTCGGATATTTTCCATTGCAATATATTATTCTTGATTAGATTAACCCATGCCGGATTAATCTCTTAGGAAATTAAAGTTCTGGACCTTTAACCTTTCTTTCTTTCCCAGCTTTCAAAATAAATATTTTTTAAAATTTTAATTTAATATTTTTTTTCCACACATTGGAAAAACACTTATTCAATAATATATTATGCACATAACTTCCAAGCAATTTTTTAAAATTATAAATGCAAAAGAAAGAAAATGTCGTGTTCGAGTATATTCCAGGAAAATCTTCCTCCATATTTTTCCTCTATGAATGCGCCATGCCGTGAATTTTAATGAAATGAACTGAAAGGAATTCAAAATTAACCTCTGCTTTGAACTTAACTTGTCCGTCGCTTTTTAAAAAGAACAAAAACAAAAAAATAAAGAGATGATGCGTTTTTGAATACCACCTCTCTTCAAAAACATAATTTCCGAAAGAGAAATAAGTATATTCTTTTCGCGATCATTAATATAAAATTTTCCATCTCTTTTTAAGTGTACTTATTGTTGAAAAATAATAATAAACAAATGAAAAAAAAGGAAAGAAAAGTGGAATAGATGCCGCTCAAACTTTTCCTTCCTTGATTAAGAAAAAAAGATAACGATCAAATTTACGCAAAAGTCGCATCTGTTTGGGAAACTTGGGAGGCGGACTTTGGACCAAGACTTAACTGTGCGCGTCGCGTGCGAGAAGGTGTTGAAACGTTGAAAACAAGCGGCTAACGTTGTTATTAATACGTTATTAGGCTCAAGTCATTAGTTCGAAAGGTGCATTATTAGCTGACGTTACATGAAGGGAATTAGAACCGGCGGCGGATAACACATTAGCAACACCTGCCGCGATCCTAGCGCCACCCTACGTGGGACTTGATTAAACTACTGTTCGATGCTGCCAGCGGAAATGGCAAAACAGGTAGGTCTGGGATATTAGCAAAAAATATACATTAAGGAATTTTTTTCCTTCATAAGATGATTATAATATGCAAATAATTAATATATATTGATAAAAAATGTTGAAGGGAGGAAGTCTTGATTATATAAAATTCGAAGTGGGGGGGGGAGAATTTGTTGTTGATTTATGTTTTTTATTCAATGTGATTTGTCAATACTTTAATTTAAAATTTTGAAAATGATTTTAAACTTCTTTCTGAAATGATTAATGATTTATTGGCATCCATTTTTATATCATTTGTTAATGAGTTCGAAGCACTATTTTTTTTTCATGTAAAATATATTTGTGAATATAAATTTGCCATTTATCAAGTTTATTTTTTAAATATTATAAGAATTTTATCTGTCGTTCCATGACAGGAACTTCTTTATTTTGATTAAATAATTGTTGCATGTTTGTTATCCATTTCATTCTGATATTAAAAAACATCAACATAGTTTGTGCAAAAAAATATTCAAATTTTGATATAACAGATTTTTAAATCTATTAAATAAAAAGTTTAAAAAACGAATATCAAAGAGAAATACATTATTTCTTTAGCGATTTAAAGTTTTTACAGTGTAAAATAATTTAAAACCGTTGCAATATTTTTAAAAAAATGTGATTATTTTTTTTTTTTTAGTGTAGAAAAAAATGTAACCCCAAAATCGAAAATCAAAAATTAAATAATGGAAAGAAAGAGATGATTAAATTAGAAATAATTATTTTGAAAAATTTAGTGAAATTTCTTAAGTAAAAAAGCTAAAGACTTAAAAGGACCTCTGAGAAATTTCGCCATTTGTTCATTATTTCATTTCATGTTTGTTGTATGAACCTATTGTGGGTCATAACTCATAGCTAAACTCAAACTAAATCTTCCAAGGCAATATCAAGTTCCTAATAAGTAATAAAAGCTACAAACTGCACATTGCCTATTACTATATTGAATTTTAATGCAAAATAGTGACACCAAAATTCTCCATTTCAAAAAAAAAAAAAAAAAAAAATTATTTACGATAAATTTTTAAGATGATTGTTTTCGAAGTGGGATATCAATTAATTTCTAGGTCATCAAATAGGCTTAAGTTTGGGGCAGGAATGATATATATATATATATATATTTGGATGCCTTAACAGAGGTTTTTGTAAAATAAAAATTCTTCTTTTATAGCGATAAGATATTTATCCAGCAAAATTAAGCCTATGAAAAATTTCTTAAAATTTCTATCTACAATTCATTTTCTAAGAAACAAAACAAAAATAAAGAGAATTCAATTTAATATATATTAAGATTATAATACGGAAAAAAAAAAATAAGGTTAATTCACAATGTGTGGAAAAAATTTTGGGTTTAGAAATTCCATGTGCATATTGTAATTGCTCTTATTTTTAATGCTTGGTAAGTTCATAAAAAATATTGTAACCCTCTTTCCAAAGCCATTCTGAAATAGGTCGATTTTCTATGTTTTGGATCGTTTTAGTAATCTATGTTATGTATATGAAAACGACGACTCAAAACTACATGGCTCTGTACGATTCAAATGTGATATTTATTCTTCACATCAAATATTAGATTTGTATCAAATTTCGGAGCAAATATTTCGATAAGGAAAGATAGTGTTCAAAAATTTATATTACTTCATTGCTATACGACGAATCTAAACAGAAAATTTATTATATCATGGTAGTATAAGGGAAAATTGAGAGTAGAAAGTACGAAATTATTTAAAAAAATAATTATTTACATAGTTTGAAATGCAGAAATTATGATACATGTTTCGAGTGTCAAATTTAAATTTTTATAGGTATATTAAAGCACCCAAGATACCCTTCTATATCAAATGTGTGTTTGTTATTCTTAGTATTGTTAAATTCATGCAACTTTCAGCATCGACAGAGTACAGCTAGTGTTTTTTAAAGTAATTATTAGATGCTGCGAATCACTCTTAAAATTAGATAAGGCAATTTGCAATTGATAAATGAACCAATTGAATAAAAACATCATATATTGAAAACCGATCTTTCATCTATATAAATATTAAAATCTTTGTTTACTTGTCCAGTTTTTTTTTTTTTTTTTTTTTTTTTTTTTTTTGTTAGAAACAAAATCTAATTCCCTTTGAATGCTATAGTTTTTTTCCATTAACTGGCTCTTGTTTTTAAAATAGCTAAAAAGATCTTTGATGTATCCCAATCTATCAATGTAATCCACTGTGAAAATTGATGTGCATGCATTATATTCCTGTAGCAAAAAAAAAAAGAAAAAAAAAGTCATTATTTTTGCTAAATGTAGATGAAGAATCTGATATAAGAGCATGTCTTTTTAAGATGCAATTGAATATAAAAATTTCCACTGCCTTGCTTCGCGATTCCATACGAAGTTTCGACATTAAATCCAGTTTTATATAAAATATGGCATAAAAAGGCAAGATTCGTATCTGGTTAAAATAGCTCATATCTAGTCAAAAATTCAAATAATATTATCATTTTCTCATCCTCCTCATCCACGAAGAGAAGCGGGGACATAAAATAAATTTCCCTGTTTGGTGACTTAAAAAAAATTACATTTTATATGTAGATTATAACAGGTGATACAAGGTTGGAAAAAAAATCCAGGGAAGAAAACTCTAAAAAAATTTATCCTCTCCAATTACTATAACAACAAAAAAGTAACAAAAGTCACCAATGGAAAAAATTGCGACAATGTCGGAAAAAAAAATACTGAAATCAATAATGCACAGAAAATAGAATATGATAATTTTTATTAACATTCAAGTATTAAAAAAATGCACAAACGAACACGAAGAGCTTGTTGTTTGAAACTCACAGTGAAAATTCTTTTGTTAATTAACATTAGGATTAAATTTCCAGTGTGTTAATCTTATTTTTGTATATAAAATATTACATCATCATTTTTTTGTGTGCAAAATTTATATTTTTAAAGACATTTTATTTCATTCTGTCCATTAGTTTTCAAATGTTTCCAAACAGAAAGTATTGTTTTATGGTCTCTATCTACGGTGAGATCTATAAATAAATTTTGATCCTAAGAAAACAATTTAAAAAAATTGGATTTCACGCCTGTCCGTTTTTCTATTGTAAAGAACAGTTTTTTATTATAGTATATTTGGTATATTTAATTATTGATTAGAGTAAGATGGTTAGTATTAAACTTTCTAATCAGAATAGTTTAGATAAAGAATGAATAGTCATAAGAGTCAAAAATATGTCCTTTCAGAACATAAGAAGACGCATGCTATAAAAAGCGAAATATGGAGGAATATAAACTGACAATTACCAGAATAACGATGTCACTCATCAACATATAATAATACTTTCATATCAATAATGCATATTAATTATGATTTTTAAATGTCATAATAAGCACTTGATGCTGGCAATATTATATGCAGAAGGCAGAAATGCCGTTAAATTGGTTCACACAGGTGCAGATAAAGGCAAAATAATAATAATAATAATTTTTTTACACGTGTTGTGTGTTCTACTCTACTCCTGTGAGTAGGTACGATACTCAATGTACGAGTATTTAATACTTTTTTTACGAATATTGATGCTTTTATAGCCAGTTGCTTACGCACTTATAATACCCTCAATAGTCATGTTTTAATTCTAACCCTCTTGCACTTTTTTCAAATAAAGAATTTCATTTTCAGCTTTTCAAAAACTAATATTGATATCATCATGTATTAATGAAATAAGAAATCAAATGTTTTTCCTGGCAGAGTTGCCAAATTAATAATAATATTTTTTAAAAAAAAAAGTACATTGCCAACGCATGATAATACTTCACTCTTAGATATTTCCATTACATGAGCTTTTTAAGCGAATATATCTTTATAAGATTGTGTTAAGTAACATCAAAAAGTGTTATTTTTTATAAAAGTAAAGTTAATTTATGGCACCTTTGTTAACATTATATGTTGCATACTGGAAAATTCATCTGAAAAAACCAAGATATAAATGGTTTTAATGATTGATAACTTTCATCAGTGATTGATTTTTAAAAAAAATTACCGAACAGTTTCATCCTAATTTTCCAACTGAGAATTCTAATTACAATAAATGAATTATTGTAACAAATTTATTTACCAAACAAATTTTTTTACCATTTTTTTAGGTTTTGTAGAATTTTAATTTAATCCTCTTCATTAACAAAATTGAGTAAAAATTACATCACTCATGTGTAGCACTTAATAATTCATATCTGTAATGATTTGAAAATATTTTCTTCATGTGTCATAATAATTAATTTTAAAATTTCATTAAGAATTAGTGAGAAAAAGTCATGTGATGATTTCCTCTTACATCATTTACTTAAAATTTAAGACGTCTAATTATAGAAAAGTGAAGTGCTTCATATAATCGATTTTTAGCAAGCAAAACGTCTTGTAAATTTATTTATTCCTAGCTCCTTATCTAGGCAGGGAGGTTTCTTTTTCGAAAAAAGATTGATGAAACCGCTGTCAAAATGTTCATTCGTCAGACGTTGAAAAATCGCACCTCTAATCAATCAAAGCATTTGGCTGTGAAATGGATATCAAAAAAATTATTATTTTCTTTAGGAAGGCGAATCCGCACGTTGTAAACTCCGTAAACTTCCAAACCATTGGCTGTTTTAAATTCACCCTTTAATTTGGAGATATTTTAGTGCGATAACCTTTGCTTTGAAAAAGATATAACAAAAAGTTTCTTTTGGCAATTGAATCTAGGCATATTGATTAATGATTTTGAATGATGATGTTTTAAAATTTATTGATTGGTTATCTTCCAAATGATGCCCTTGAAAGATCGTATGAGTGAACGGATGGAAAGCATACGTTTGCGTCCTGTTAACTATAAAAGATGCAGATAGAAAGAGCCAATCACAGCTAAACTTGAGTTAAGGTGATTCTTCATATGGCAAATTTAAAATATTATCAATCACATAATTTTTTCTATATTTAATCCATAACAAATCTTTAAGAATAAATTCCTGATTAATTTCAGCTTAGATTTTGAAATGGAATCCTTTTCTGAAATAGTAATGCATACGTTTGTAATTTGCTATCATTATTTGTTGAAACTGAGTCAAGTTTTATTTCAAGTATTAACTTAACGTTTAATCATTGCTACTTTATTATAAACTAGCCGCCTTCGGCGACCAGCTGATTCGCCACTCTTAATGTTCGTACCAAATTCGGTAGCTGTAGGTCAAATGACCTGACCTGTAGAGCGCCAACACACACACACATTGAGCTTTATTTATAAGTATAGATAATGTTTAAAGTGGAAAAAAAAACCAAGCTGGATTTTAATATCATCTCTCACAGAGAAAAGGATACTGAAATTTCAATTGGTTAAAATCTATATAGATTCTTTTCATATCGCTAATAGATGTTAAGTCGTCAATACTATTCTGGTGACCAAGCATGACATGAGGAGATAATAACAAGTGAATTTCAATCGTTTGAAATTTCTGATTTACATTCTTTACACTATGAACGCTTGATACGAGCATTATGAAGGTTTAAACTACCTTAATATTCAGATTTCTTGACCTAACATAGTCATGGTTTATTCTTAAGCCTAACTTAATTATTAAACTTACCTAATTTTTACCAATTTAATTCGGAAATTACTGAACACATTAGATGGAACCATAGAAATACTTATAAACCATAGAGATCAATTTGAACTCTATGTTTTGCTGTGTACGTGTAATACGAATGTTATGTAATGATTGTTTTGTAAGGTTGAGAGAGTTGCAAAACCCATAGATAAGTTCTCCTCTATTTATTTTATATAATATTATATTGCCACATATATATTTTAAAAGGAAAATCTTTGTGTTAAGACATACTCTCGATGTGAGAAACTATTTAATGTATGCAGACTTATTTTGCATCAGAAACTTCAATTACTTTTATAATGACTTAATTTCTTATATCTCTAACTTCAGTTGAAAGACATTTTATTAAATAAATTATGTTGTCCAGAAATAATACTTTTTATAATAAAATCAGGATTTGATTTTTTCAATATAATATGTTTTTTATTGTTTTCAAGCTATTGTTTTTTAAAAGTTTTATATAGAGGATACACTGGCTAAGGAATATTCTGTATACTGTATATATTCGTCAGTCTTTTTCAGAAATTTTGTGGACATAATTATCAGTTTTTGAATGCTAGGAAGTGGTTTACTGATTTTAAAAAGTTTTTTTTAAAGCCTGATAGGTATTTTTGAAATTTATTACAATAATTAATTTTCATCAATGTGGCATTTGTTTTATTCAAAACTCGCTAAATTACTAAATAAAATTGAAATTATTTGTAACTTTGATTGAAAACATTTTTGTAGTATGGATACTACAACATTATATTCTTTAAAAATATTTTTTCCTGGGCATTATTATTTAGATACTATTTTAAAAATAATGAAAAATGCGGGACTTAGAAAATGCATTATACTAAAACAACCTAAAAATAGAATTAAAATGTATAAACCACATTTCAAATATTAAAACTTTTGAAAATATTTATTTATATTTTTAATTATTACGAATTAATTATTGAATTTCATGCATAGGGATCTATAATATGTCCATTTCTAAAACGAGAGGAGAAAATAAAGTTGTTATTAAATATTGCATGAAAAATTTGATATCGAGACGATTCTTTATACAATTTAAATTCGCATGCATTAATATAAATCCAAATTGAAAGGCATATCGCTAAATTTTACGATTCATAAGATATTGAATGAGCAGAAATGTTTGAAACATTATTTTGACTACCAACTATTATATTCATTTTATTTCCATAAAATTACATTTCTACAAACTTTGTAGTTAACCTCAGAGGATTCGTCGAATAATCGAAACAATAGGATAAGTTCAGTTAGTTGATATTGGCTCAGTTTATTTTTGTTGAGAATTAAGTTACATGGAGTTCGACTAATAATGTAAGTCCTCATAGTCATGCTTTTTTTCTAAATTTGTTTAATTATTTTACTATTTTCATCAAAGATTAGACATTTTGGTTTTATTTTACAATAAAAAATTTTTTTTACTAAGATTTTGATGATATAAAGCTGATTCAATTTGATTTGAAAGGCTAACTTTCCACTTCAGAACTCCATGGGAGCTATTATATTTCTGAACTATGACGATGAAAGCGGCATTGAGTCCCTTACGTAAACTTCCTGATTTTTCTGAAGCTAACAAGCTTCAGAATCTGTACATAAGAATTCATTTTTGATTATAAAATTACAATCATAATTTTCAAGTAAATTAATTTATATGCTTTATGTATTATGCTTTTGTGCATCAATGTTCAATACAGAAGCCAATGGAATTTAAGTACTGTAAAGCTTTGATTATTCGATATGAATGGGCTCTTGCTTACCGTGGATGATCCAAAACCCGGTTATTGATATATTTTCTTTTGACAAGACTTGCCAAAATTGTATATCGAAACTAAATCCTCAAATATTGCCAATTATATACATTTTGTTAAATCCTTTATTAGTAATCCAATTATACTCATTTTTGAAAATTAGTTTCTATAAAAGGATTCTTTAATTAATTTTCACTGCTTCATTTCCTATTAGGGATGCTTCATTTCCTTCTTTTGAAGCAGCGTGTTAATGTAAATACGCTTTAAATATGTTGACTTTAATTGCGTTCCCTACATGAAACTGTCCCACCATTTTTATGGAAAAAGCATGGAATTTGTTGACATCACTTCAGAGGTGCATAAGAATGGGATTATGTTTTCATTTTTTTCTGTCTAAATAATTTCTTGAGTTATAAAATATCACTTCCTGAAAAGACTTTTTACCAACTTTCGCTCTGACTGGTTTTACAGTCACATATATGGGCTGAGTCAGTGTATACTTTTCCAGTATCTGTGTTGTGAAAATTGTTTCCCATATCAACTTTGGCATCCTAATATGAAAAAATTCAGGATTTTATTAAAGAATAAATGACTTAATTCTATTTCCTGGCGTAAGCTAATTTGATGCGGATCTCGAGTGAAAGAAACAAAAAATTCTAGAGTAGTAGTAGAAAAAAGATATTGACTTAAATTTGGCTTTCAGTATTATTCTCAGATTTTATAATCTCAAATTTGTATAATCTCAAATAAGATAGATAATATAAAGAGTTCGTAATAGATACTGAAAATTATTAATTATTGCGAAAGGAAATAAATTCTAATCAACTTCAAATAAGTTTGTAACATAAATAAGATAAAGAACTTATGCTAGATATTGAATTATTCCGTGTTAATCCATTCCTGTTATTCTATGCTAATTATTACGAACAATATTTTATTCTGCTCTACTTGAAATAAATTTGTAACATATATAAGAGAAAGAGTTTACATTAAAGATCGAAATCTGTTATTCCAAGTTAATTATTACGAACGGGTTTTTTTTATTCTGCTCTACTTGAAATAAATATGTAGATAAGACAAAGACCTTATGATATATATTGAAATCTATTATTCCATGATAATTATTACTAGCAATATTTTATTCTGCCCTATTTGAAAAAATAAATTTGTATCGTAAATAATACAACGAATTCACACTTGATATTAACATCTATTACATAATATTAATTATTACGAAAGAAATTTTATTCTGCTCTATTTGAAATAAGTGCATTTCCAAGAAAACGGCTAAAGAACAATTTTTGCATTTTCTGTAACTCATTAGCATTTAATTCATTTGGCCACTGGAGATTTCACTTATCCAAATCTTTGGCATATCGCAATTAAAAACAAACAAAACAATCAGAAGAGGAAAGAGATCTATGATGAAAACAGAAAAAAAGGAGAGTAAAATAAAAAATTGGGAGAGAGAAAGAGAAGATCACATCGGAAGACAAGAAGAAACCACAAATCCGAATCCGCGGGGTATTTAGCGAATGGAAGGAAGGAACAAGAGAGAGAAGGGAAAAAAAAAAGATTTCTCGATGATTGAAGAGGCAACCAGGGACAGGAAAAAGAAAGATGAAAATGATGGAAAGAAGGAAATCGAGCAAGATGAGAGGCCAAGAATAAAAAGAAATGGAAGAGAAGGAAGAAACTTTTTAGGTGGTAGAGAAATCGGTCCAAAATGTCTGGAAGCTTGTCGGTCAAGAGAGCGAAGCGGTTTGTGTCCTAATATTGATCTTGTGCCCTCTTTTCTCGGTAAAGAAGCCCCCATCCTGCTCCAGAGGATATATATTTTCCCAGCGCCGACCCCAGACCGAGAAATAGATTGGGCAAAGGAAAGATTTCTACGGGATATGAGACATTGTGGCTAAGTGTACATGCCCGAAGCAGTCGGCCGGAAGACTCCTGGCCTAACTTGCGAACGCTTCTTTTTGCTATTGGAGTTCACGAATGGATGGTTTTTGCGTCAATATAGGCGTGGGTCTGACACGCTAAAAACTTTTTCTTCCAGAGAAAAGTTTGACCCATCCCCTTGCTCTTTAAAACTTTAGAGAAAAAAGATTATAACACTTGTACTAATGGAATGTACCATTGGACGATCAATTGCATCTTTTTTTCCTTCTGTAATCTTCTAAAGTTTAGCTCTTCTTATGAAACTATAAAATCTTCTTGAGGACAGTTGTATCACGACGCTCATGTCTCTAGTTTTCGATATTTAGTGTAATGAAAAACAATATATCTACCTTTTATATAAATTTTTTTTATGCAAACACTATGTTTTATTCTCTTTGTGATTGGTAGATAGCGAGTCACCTACTTATAACAATTAAGGTTTGTTTTGCCAGTATTGCTTAAAATATTTAATGAACATTATTATTAAATCATAGTAAGTATTTATATTGTATTTGGCAGTGAAATAGTGAAGGAAAAAAAAAGCTTTAATTAGCACCAAATTAACATCAAATTAATTTAAACACTATTGGGTGTTGATTCCACTTTTAGGCACCCCATTTGTGGCAACATTGATAAGTAGTTTTCCGGCTTGTTTTCTTTTTTCGAGTAACAGATTTTTTTTCTGTCGACTAGCAATCGTCTGAATACCTCAGCAATACACGGGTTAATCCTGCATTGCCTTTTTAAACAGTAATGGGTGTCCAGGATATCAGATGAAAAAAAAATGCAAGAGAAGACCGAGAGAGAATCTGCCAATTTGAGAAGAATATTGAACGTGAAACTGTTACGTTGGCTGCAAAATATAAAACATTGATATAATATTTAAATATTACAGATATGAGCAAGGAATGTTGTGGGGCTTTGAGTTTTGAATCAGAATTAGGCCGATCGGTAAGTGTATGTTGTCATCACTGGAAGATAAAGCTTCCAGCACTAAGAAAATGGCCAAAGAAATTTAAAAGCTTGCTAAATGGAATAACGAACATCAGGTACAGTAACATCGGGTTGGACAACATCGGGTTGGTGAGCGAAAGCGAGTAGAGAACAAAGCCCCCTACTAAAAAATAGAAATAGAAAGGAAAAGTTATTAAATACATGTTTTGTTACTGCTAATATTAAGTGTTTTTTTTTCAGTGCCATCATATAGTAAATCATAAATTGATTTTCGTTTTGTCATTTGAAATTTGCTGTGGAACTAAATCTAGCCAGTTTAGGTTTGTGTCTGTTAATTTCGGTATTTAATTATTAACTTTCTTTAGAATAAGACTCTGCAGAAAAATATTATTACATTGTGTGATATTGAGGGCGATATGCTTGAATGGGTATTGAACTGGCATAGCATAACACTTCTGCAATACGACTTTAAAATCTTCACCAAATAATTTTTTTTTTTTTTAAGTTTCAAAAAAAAAATTGCAAGGAAGTGCAAGCTTCCATCTTCCAAAGTATATCCGCACAAACTTTGGTAACGAATGCTTACGTTTTATTATATTATTAGAAGAAACATATGTGCACTATTCCAATGAAGATGCTTAGGTGAACTTGATGTTTGATCGAGGAGAGTCTTCGCCACATGATGTTTGATTTGAAAAAGCTGCTTCTAGACTACAACAACCTCACATTTGTCTTCGAAATTTAATTCAGGCTTTTTACTAACAGTCTATTTTATAAGGTGCACGCTTTCATCTTCCAAAGTACATCTGAGTCAACTTTGTTAATAAATACATATATTCCATTATATTTATTAAAAAAAATATACACACACTATTTCAATGATATACGGAAGATACTCATTGAGCTTCTTGTTTAATCAAAGAAAATTTCTCCATTTAATGTTTTTTAATTTATTTTTTTATTAATAATAAGTCAATCCTTGTGCACCACAAAGTACAGCACAAGGCTGACAGAAGTAAGTAGAAACAACTACATACATAGATAAAAATATGTACATATAAAGATAAGGATAAAAACAACAGGAAAAAATAAACAAAATTCAACCTTTGAGAAATTTCCCCCCACAAATTTCTCAAAGGTTGTATAACAAGCATTTTTTCAGTGATTTTCACTTAACAAAATTTCTTTCTGAACACGATAATTTCAATTATTATCTCAAAAAATTTGGATTATCGAACACTGATCTATGCTCTTGCAGCGTGGGTGGAGTTCAAAATGTTGAACACTTGCTTTTTGATTGCTCCAAACTTACTGAAGGGAGAAGAGATTTTATTGTGGATCTCGATGCCTGTAATATTAAGTTTCCACCACCGCTTCATGTTTTGGTCGACCACAAAAGGGCTTTCTTCTCATTCTGTAAATTTATTGCCTTTACTGCTTCAATTTTTAATTAGCTTTGTTGCTTATTTTTTTTAATGTTTGATCTCAAAACTTCTTCTAGACTAAAACAGCCTTAATTTCCTCTTCAAAATTTAATTGAATCTTTTTATCAATAGTCCCTTGTATGATGGCATGATAAAATTAATTTCAGTAGCGTAAATAAAAATATGTTGAACTCTTAAGAGATCAAAATTTTTAACACGAATCTGAAAAGCTTTAGAATAAGTCCATCTTGGAAAGAAAAGAAAAAATTTTTAAATTAAATTTAAAAAATAAAGAAAAGAAAATTTATAAACAATATAAAAAGCTAAATATTATTAAAAAAAGCGGAAAGAGAAGGAAAAAAAAAAACATAAATAATATTCTACTATTATGTTTTCTGTTTTTTTTTCCCCCACATAAGTTTAGTTTCATTTGACGAAATTAGTATAAAAGTTAGAAAGAATTTCGGAGAAAAGACACGGTTTTGATCCTCCTTGAAATACTAACGTGCTGTTATCACTTCAGAATATTAAAATTCTTCAAGCCTAACTAGTTGAAATTATTTTTAAACATTTAATTTCCCATCATTTCTAAAAATAAATAATAGAAAGAATATAGGCTTTATTCAATGCTATTTCAAGTTAATTTCCGTTTAATTTAACCTATTGTACAAAGAACCGACTGAATATCAGCTCGGATTCTGAAAGAATTTTTGATTTCCGAAAACGTGTTAGTAGTTTTTGGTTAAAGTCGAGCGATCCCTTTAATTTAAGCCATCGATTTTTCCCCCGCTGAGAGCGGTCCAACTTCACTTTCTAAAATGAATAATTAATGCCTCTTATTATTTGGAAATTCTTCCGTTGAAATCGATATTATCGAACGACTCCGCAGATTAAGATTAATGACCGGAGTTAAATTGGAAGAAGAGTAAAAAAAAATTTCCGTTTAATTGATCTGTTAGGTCGAAGAATTTTTCTGGAAAACTTTTGGAATCTGATAATGTTTAAGTAAACGAAGATTTTTCTAACTGTTAAAATGAATGCAGATATTTAGAAGAATGCGATAGAACGACAGAGAAACCAGATATCCCCCTTCTGGAACGCTAATGTGCAAACAGTTAACGATGCATTATAATTAATACTCACTTAATATGCCTCAAAAATGAAAATTTAATTTTAAATTTTGAATATGTTTATCACTTTTATGTAAAGATGTTTTATTATTTCATTTTCTGGAAAAGAAGTGTAAAAATTATTTTCAAATTCTTTGTTACAGGTGTGACATAATTTCCGCGACTCATATCGTTATTTGTCTATGTAAAAAGATGAAAGTTTATTATTTGTTCATTTATACAAATCTACAGTTTTTATCCTGTCTTGAAATTTGCCGCACGTGCTCTTCAACATAAGAAGGTCACTGTCAGTTTATTAGTAATAATAATAATAATAATAATAATAATAATAATAAAAATAATTAATAAGTGCGAGGGGCTTTCCCAAAATTTTCTCGCATATTTTCTAATAAATGTATTAATTCTATCCCTCCGTATGAAATTGTGAACTTTGGGAAAGGTCGCTAATAATTAGTTGTGCAGTAACTCTATACAATAAGCTGAAAATAGTTACGAAATATCGATCTTTGGCGATTAATCGCTATCATTCGGTTAAAACATAAGTACGAGAAAAATGAACATGTATTTTGGACTTTTTTTTCTGCTGATTGAAGCCAAAATTTCATATGTACAATTGTTATCACAAGATTACACACCAGATTTCGTTTATTTAAGTCATTGCGTTTTTGAGTAATTGTGCTTACATACATGCAAAAATACATATAGGAAGATAGTCATTTTCTTGATGGATTTGGTCCGAAATTTAATAAACATCTTCAGTTTAGACTCTAAATCTATGTACAAAATTTTATATATTGAACTCTTTGCTTATTTCGTTATCTTATTCATTTGGAATCAGACAATCGGAATTTTGACGAAATTCTATTGAAATAAATCTTATCTGAATGAATTTCATTCAAAATTTCATTTGAATTTACAAATCTGATCTTAAATCAATGTGCCTAAATTTTATATGTTTAGCTCAAATCCTATTTGCAGTTTCGAGTTCTTATATTGTCAGAGACCACTCGATACCACTCTTAGAGTACTTTTTTTTTTAAAAAAAAAACTTTATTTTACTTCTTTTAAGTTGTCGAAAACTGGTGCTTATTGTCTTCCATCCACATAACCATAACGAATATATCAAATATAGAAATTTAGATCAAAACTGTTCAGGTATGTTGATGACACTGATAATGTGAAAGGAAAATATAGATTTAAAGATTGAGAAATAGTGAAATGAAAATAGACGGGCAACAGCAGAATAAAATACGAAAATTAAACTGGTTAATATAACTGCAATAAGTAGCTTTCATGAGCGGATAATCAAATAGGTAAATTAGGCTGCTACCTAGAAGTCTCACAGTAGGAGATCTCAAAGCTTCAAATAATTTTGCAGTAATTAAATCAATTTAAATTTATGCATTGATTTGATTTCCATGGAATTGGACATATTCAAACTAAAATTAAAATTTATTAAATATTAAATCACCATTCTGAGGATTCGAGAATGTTTTTAAATTTACTTGCGGATAAATGTGGCTTTTATTTATTTATTCTTATAGCTTATTGAATATCTCATAATTAAGTATCTCTGGTAAGCTTTTTATTTAAGTAGAATACGTTAAAAGTATTTGTAAATTTTCAAAACCATTTTGTTCGAAACCACTTTTAAATTTAAATTTTTATATACATGACATTTTGACTTGAATATATAGAATATGCCTTTTAATGAAGTATTTTATTTCTGTTTCAGGTTATATTTCCTATTTAAAAACTACTCGAGCGAGTATTAAATTAAAATCAATAACAAATATTTTGATTTAGATGTTTAGACAAAAGTAACAATGTCTTAATGATCTCTATAAAGTTTAATCCTGTTATAATAATGATGTAAACGTTTTTTCGTTGCTCTGGAAGAGTTTCATTTGGTTCTTAACTGCTAATTTTCGTCATATAACGAATCTCACTATAAATTAAATAAATTAAAAAGGCTTTGTTATTGTCAAAACTTAAACTTATATTTATCAAGAGGGCATACCTTAAAAATAGAAACATATTTTAATTATAAAATTTACTGTAAGCTTGTTTTGGTGGGTTGGAAATTTGGAGAGTGGAAAAATCTCCAACTACATGATTTTATGAGTCTGTCATCACTTTCCAGAAGGGTTTCGCTATTTACAATTTACCTAATACATTTACGTAATGTCAATATATAATTCTTAATCATTGGCCTTTGTCTCCAATATATTTAGGAAATACGTTTAAACATCATTTTTCTTCCGCTGTTGTTATTTTTGTTTGGATTGTCATTTATATCCACATAATTATTTTTTTTAAATATGTTACTTACATTGATCAGGCAAATTTCTGACCTTTTGAAATTAAATTCTATTTTGCCTTTCATGTAATTGATTTAATAAAAATATTTTCCTTCTTATATTTGCCTGGTCGTGCCACTACTATTCCTATGATTAATAATATAATGTGACTTAATTTTTAATATTTACATTGATTATATAGTTCATTCCTGACTTGTTGGAGTTTGGATGGATTTTATCCTCATTAATTTTAAACAATGATTTTAAGAAACGCTTACTGAATACCCTTTTGCCTAATTGTCACTTCCATCTACATACTTACTAATATAATGTTAATCGGATTTTGACTGATTTGATTATGTATTTCTTAACTGATTTATTGAAATTTGGATGGATTTTATCTTCATTAATTTTAAGTATGAATGTGCTTTTGCCTGATTGTCACCTCCATCTTCATACTTACTTATATAAGGTTAATCGGATTTTCATTGACTTGATCGACTATTTCTTAACTGATTTGTCGCAGTTTGGATTTTATCATCAACATTTTTAAATAACAGATTTAAGAAATAATATATTTCCGTTCTTTATACTTTTACCTGGTTATTAACCCTACCCTTATACTTAATTACATAATGATAATCGAATTTTCGTCAATTAAATGAGACTTAAGTGCGATAAATTTCCTTTGCTAGTTAAGGTTGCTGTAAAGTCATATACAACTTTTATCTCTTGCCTAAGATCGAACTCTAAACAAAGGCCTGCCGGAATGCTTAGTCCGGGCGGACAGTTGATAGCTCTCAGCTGAATCCGCCTTGCCTCTTGCCCAAGAAAATTCGCCTGGGAAGTCGAACTCTTTTCCCAAAACTCTAATTACCGCCTTCATTAATATGCATTGGGATTTTAAACCCGCGTCTCTTAAATGGCTTTCAAAAGAGTTTCGGGATCAAATTGAAAAACTTCAGGGATGCATATTTGATTATTTTACGAAACTAATTAAACAAATGGCACCAATCATTTACGAAACATCTCACATTTTTCTTCCCGAACCATTTTTCAGCAGCCTTATTTTTCGATGAAAATATTATTTCTTCAGATTCTAATTTTCGCTTGATTGCGCTGTGGAAAATTATATTGCCATAAATCTCTCTGAAGAATAGGGGAAATTTAATGATTTATTCGGAGAAATTTCAACTCATTTGCATAATTTAGGAAGTATCCAGGAGTCGGAGGATATCTCATTCTACTAAGAAATTTTGCTAGGTGATGTTTTTATTTTTTATTTATTTATTTATTTTTTTGCGTGAAACCATCAAAAAAGATTTAAAATCTCATGAAGACAGTTGATCATATAATTTAAGCACTTTTTTAAATCTAAATGCAAAATGTACCTAATTACTTTATTAAATAAAGTGATAATAAATAAGCTTAGTACACGATTAAACAGATTTTGATGTTCCGTTGTTTATCGAATAAATACTGCATTCTAATGAAATAAAGTATAAGTGAAAATTATGGGTATAAGTAATAAATATGATATGAATAATTAATTGAAAGAATAAGATAAGAAATTTAACTTGAATGAACTCGAAATTAAATTTATCTTTATCTTTTATTTTATTTTAGTTTTTAGTTTTTATTTAGTTTAGAATTTATATGAGTAGATTTCTTATAACTAAGAAAATGATTAAAAATCTACTATTATGAATAAAAAACTGCCGGATTAAAAACATTCCGTATTTAAAAAAATTATTAAAATAATGTATTTTAATAAAAAATTCTTATGTCAATTATTTATAATTTAAATACTACAAAATGCATAAAATTATAAATATAAACATTACAAAATATAATTCAAAATCCTATATTTTACATCAAATCAATTCACTGAAATCTGCATGCTGTAATTTGTTCTCTTTAACGCTTTCACTTTAAAATGCTGCTCTTTTTAAAAATGCTGCAGTATAGGAAATGTCGGATAAACACGTACCAGATTATAGATTCTTGAAATTTTTTGATATCCTAGTTTTGTATGGTAACAAATTAAGAATCTAAAAATTACTAAAAGGAACTATGTGTAAGAGAAAATAAATTTATATGGAATAAAATTCTTCTTAATCTCTATTCACATTTCTCAGAAGAAAACTTTTATTCAATTGTTTTGACTCCATGCTCTCCTAAAAATTAAAAGATTTACTATTGTTCTTCAAATATATTGCATAGATAATTAGAAATAATAACAATTAAAGTGGAATAAAGGAAATTAACAACTCGATACAGCTGTAAAGTGCAAAAATAAAGATGACACATTTCTTCATCTTAGAAAATTCATGACAGTCATCTGATAAGAAATATAATTGGTTGGGAAGTCTGATATGCAATATTTTCGTCTAATAAGAAATATTCCTCTATGCAAATAATTCACGAAGGGAATACTTATGAAATCTCATTTAATCATTGTAATTTATTCAAAACTGTTTTAGCATTTAAGATAAAATGTCATTGCTTTTTAATCTAATCTATTTATTAAGCTGATGAAATTGTTGACATGTGTATATTTGTTAGTGCATATGTGTTTTAATATGATAAAAGGCTGTAAATACATCATTAGAAATTATTGTGAAAATTATGAATACATAATTTATATGGAATATAATAGCAACGAATCTATATTTCTTCCCAGAACATGAAATGCATTGATTTCTTTTTTCCCCAGTAGTAATTAATAGAAAAAAAATTTAGGAAAGAAAAAATATCAGAAAATATACTTTTTTAATGTTTTTGCATATTAGGACTTATTTGCTATCTATCAGATCAAAGTATCTATAAATCAAAGGGAGGTAAGTTTCTCATATTAGAATTATCTGAATTAAATATCAACTTATTATGTATTTGCATTATTTTTTCCAATGAACTGCAAAGATTGAGCTTTGATTCGTTAAAAAATACAATTTGGACGTTATTTCTAATTTCAATCAAAATATGTTTTGCTTAAAAATGTATTATATATGTAGAATGCATAATCTAACAAATTAAATTTGGTCATGTATTTAGTATTCCATCCAGACAACACTAGTTTGTATAAACTAGATATGTGGCTATATTTGTCTTTGTTCAGACACGCATATAATTCCATTTTAAATAAAAGTTTTTATTCCTAAAATTGAATTATGCTTTGTACACACATATACTTCAAAATATTAGATATGGATGCGTCTTTTAAAATGACATTTTCAAGTAAATCAAAAACAGATATAATTTAAGTAACTTTTTAGAAAGCATTAATCATTTCTTCCCATTTAATCTGCAATATTGTTCTCCTGGTAGTGAAAACTTCATTTCTGTAATTCATAAACCTCAGTAATGAAAAAGATCATTCGCAAAATTCATATTTAATGAGACCTACGCATCATTAATCAAAATTTAGATTTATCTGTTTGAATTTCAACTTTCGCTTGGGATTTTCCAAGCATTGGGCAAAGTTCCAGCACGTCACACAACAATTATAATACATATGTATTTTTTTATTTTTTATTTTCCTCCTTCTCAATATGGAATAACTTCCCTTTTGAAAAATCACTTTCTATATTATAAATTCTCCATTTCCAACTTGGTCTTTTCCCCGGAAAAGATTTCAACCCACTGAAGGTTCAGCTCTGCTAAAAAAGAAAAAATCTCAACAGCGAAAAAGGTGCGGAGGAAACAGAGAGATTGCGTTTGTAATTAGGCAGCCTCCCTAGGCGTCAAGCGACGTTAATCACCGTCACTCCCGCCATAATTGCATCACCTCCTTCGGCACAACTCCTGAGAAATCAACCGGAAAATCCCCCACCCCCGACCGAAAGCACAACTTTTTGGTTTAAATGTATGCAGCCCACCCCCGGCCCACCGTCTCCCTGTTCCAACAAAGGCACGGAAGATGTTTTCTTCTGAATTCCGTTCAGTTATGCACGCCTCTCTGTAACTGTCAAGTTTCTGGTTGATGGATGGCTGATATATATTCTCCTGATCCCGAGCCTCCCGCCTCAGATCGAGGAAAAATGGAAAAATGGGAGAAAACTTGATTTTAACCGAAGAGAGGGACCCAACTTGAAATATTCATGTGGCTCGGATGGAAGGAAAGAAAGAAAGGCTTCAAAGCCCGCCGACTTGGTGGAAAGGCAGAGAAAAAGGAAAAAGTCCGTTTAATTCAAGGGAAAGATACTGTTCGGTGAGTTAAAGATGTTGTAAGTGCCAGCCGTTGTAAATCGAGAAGAATAATTTCATCATAATTCTTATTAGTGCAGTAGCGCGCGTTTATATAGCACTATTAGGAAAAGATTTTTAATACAAATATGATATCATGGACTGCATTATAATCAATCGTTCTTGGAATAAAAATTATTGGTACAACTATGTTTTATTGTAAATAACAGCTGAAAATACTTTAGCCTTTTTTATCAACACTTTTAATTACTTTTTGTAAATAGCTTAATTCAAGGGAATGATACTATTTAATGGGTTAAAGACGTTGCAAGTGCCAGTCGTTGTAAATCGAGAAGAATAATTTCATCATAATTCTTATTAGTGCTGTAGTGAGGAGCATTTATATACAACTATTATGAAGAGAATTTAATACAAATGTGATATCATGGACTGCATCATGATTAATCATGTTTGGAAAAGAAATTATTGACACAATATGATGTTTCGTTGCAAATAATAGCTGGAAATGCTTTAATCTTTTTTATTAACTTTTTAATTACTTTTTTTTAAACTGGCCACCATAACAAAGAGATACAAATTGTCAAGTTCATAAATGGATTTTAATGGCACAAGAGTCAAATCTAGTTATGCTGCCCCTAACATTATTGTATAATAAATACATGGACAAATTATTGCATAAATTTATGGAAAAGTTATAAATTACAATCTATTCATTTTGCTAAAAGTAGTTCAAGTGTACAAAAGTAAGTGGCACACGATAAAAGAAAATCCTATATGATATAAAAAGCCAGTCGACTGCAAAAACTAAAAGGTTTTAGAGTGAGATTTTTTTTTTCACCGCATCAAGGGGGTATGGTGCCTAAAAATGATCAAAGTATCGGATTTTTTTATTAAGACATTTGTTTGCTTATACCCTTCTTCACATCACACTAAAATATTAAAGCTGCATCTATTTTATTTCGGAAATCATTAAGGTTTTTTATTGGTAATGACAGGCATTTAAAAGGACCTGAACCTATAAAAATGGCTGACTTTTAACAGTACCGAACGGCTGTATTCAGTGTTTCCGAACTAGTCTCACAGCCCAAAGAAATATTGAATTATTTTACACTTTTTAGCAGAGAATTGTGTTCTTTTGGAAAAGATTCTTGGTGTTTTTATCAAGAAGGTTTGGCCAATGGTAAAACAACAGGTTTTCATAAAATACATATAAAAATACAAATAAATGAAAAAGGCATCCCCAAAGTTATTCCAATTTATCAACAAAAAGCATCAGATGAGATTCTTCAACCTTGCACAAGATGTTTGACACAGAATTCAAATAAAAATCTTCATAATATAATATGGAGTAAGCGCACAAAAGAAATTTATGCCTTACTGTGTTGAGTCCAAATTGCAGTTCCATATGCGGCTTCTGAGTTCAGCGTAGGGATGATTCAGCATCTAAATCATTAGAAAGTATTCGTACTGAAAATAATATTCTTCTGAACAAACAATCTAGACATTTAGGCATGTGGAGGGATTATAAGTGTGTGTATCAGAGAGAGACGTAAGAAATCTGTAGTGTATGAGTCAGTTCAGAAAAAAATTAAACTTGCTCGTAAACGCAATTAATACTATAATTTAAAAAAAAGGACTAACATACAAATCTATGTGTTTTTGAATCACGTGTTCAA